>PVIA01003411.1:0-54512 GCA_004024845.1 Tonatia bakeri
TGAAAGTCAGAGTCTCCAATACCTCCCCAGGTAACGGCTGGGCAGCCCCAAGTTTGGGAACCTCTGCCTTGTAATTCTGTCTTGCCAAACAATTTCTCCTGCGGCTGGGAACTTTTATTTCCAAGGATGACTGAGAAATTGGCCTTGCTCTTGGTCTAAGTGGAAGATAGAATTGATTCCATTCTGTAATCTCTCCCTCAGAGGTGCTTCCCCCGCCGCTTCCCCGCCGGACACGCAAACTCTTTAAAAATTCGAGCTTCTCCATGGATTCTAATTCTGGAAGACATTTTCGTGTTCTTTAAATACCATGGAGGGAAAGGAATTGATCCAAAAGGAAACCGGCCATACAGACAGGGAAGTAATTCTACCCTCCCTCCCTAGAAAGGGGGACTGAGGCACAGAGGTTGTGGCGGAGCCAGGATTTGAACCCTGGTCAGACCGGTGCTAGAGACCATGCCATCACCACCGTGAACTGAGTCCTGGGCAGGAGGGCTGGCGAGGGGACCCGCTCTGATATTTTATAACTACCAACAAAACTTCCGTCACAAGCACACACACCTCAGTGCCTTGTCTCCAGACGGAAATGTATTTGTATGAAGAACAGAGAAGGTCCCCATATACGGAGACTCCCCAGTCCTTTGTGAAGCTTCTTGGCCGTGTCTAACGGGTAAAGTGATCTTCGAAAGCCAGACTGCCCACCAGAGACCGCAACCTAGACATGCTCCAGGCTGCCGATGTGGGTGTTGTGTGTTTTTGCCCCTCACCATGGATTTAAGCAGTGGGAATGGGTCATCCACATTTAAAAGTCAGGAGATTGGAAATGAAAACCCAGCTTTCCAATGTCTTGAAAAACGGGCCCATGGAGCCTGCATTCTAAGTCGTGACAATTAGCTGGAGCCGAGGGGTGGCTGCTCCCTTCAAATGGTGCTAATTCGCTGTGGTCCCCCCCACTCCCGACTGTCCCACACCCAGGTCACTTCATTCGTATACGCTCCCTGCCTAACTCCGGGGTCTTCTGATTTTGTCGCCCGTGGCTCTGACTCATCCCATGTTGTTTTGCAGGTTGAAACCTCACCGTTCCACTGCATGTAAATCAATTATGGAGGTAGCCCCAGGGTCAGAGCCCTTTACTGGCCTGGCTCTTGAGCGCACTAGAAGGCTTCTGTGGATTAGGGACTGCGTGCTGAACACAGTTTCCAGAACCAGAGATCCCAGGTTTAAACCCTGCCTTTTCCACTACTTCACTGTGAGACATCAGGCAAATCTTTGGTTTCTTCACTTCTCCGAGCCTCAATTCCTTCATCTGTGAAATGGGGATGACAATACCTTAGAGGGTTGCCGTGAGGAGCCAGTCAGGAGTAATTCATGTAAGGGCTTGGAGCAGTGCCTGGGATATGGTGAGTTCTATGTCAGGGTCAGCCGCTATGATTATGACCTACTTAGCTCAAACACTGATCTGGGCAGTATGTATTTTCAGAAGTCCTCGGGAGTCAGGCCAGGCCTTGGCCTGTTCCCCTGGAACACCGTCCTTTGAGTCTGGCTCATGTGACCAAGGCCTTGAACTCTATTTAGTGGCATCTGAAATTCTCAGGGCCTCTCTCAGTCATGATGGATAACAATAGTAGTGATAGGATTAATAAATGGTTCGCCTGCTTTTATGCACCTACTAAGGCATGAACACCAAGCTGTCCACATTTTGCAGGTCATCTCACCTGCCTTCCCAATAGCTCTGTCAAATGGGCACTGTTATAATTCCCACTATGCAGAGGGAGCAACTGAGGTTGAGGGACTGTAGGCAGATGGCTCAGGGCCTCACAGTGAGCGAGTGGTCGAGGGGGGATGTGCACCCAGGAAGTCGGGTGCCGAACCTGCACCACTGACCCCCGTTCTGCAGCCCCAGGCTCTCTCACGCACAGCACACGACACCTTCCCCACAGAACAAAGCCAGGTGTGTTCACCTGTTCCCCAGCTGTCTCTTCTCCTTCACGGGCCAGCTCCTCCATTGGCCGTCTCGCAGGCAAGAAGCCTTGAGATTCCTTTGATGCTTTAGTGTCCTTTCATGCTCTCTGTGGCCCAAGGCCTCTGTTCTTGCCTTTGTGACACTTCCTCCTCCATCCAGTGGCCCCTGATTGCTCCTGGATCTGGCCTGTCCCAGAGGAAGTTGACCTGCTGTGACGTCCACTATGCTCCTGGTCACCGAGTTTGGGTTGGCTGATCTGGAAGGCTAAAGGGTGTCCTCTTCTTCCCTCACTCACCCGTTGACCCCTTCCAAAAATCAAGCCAAATGGGCTGACCTTCTCAGCTCGTGGGAAATGGGATGGGAGTAGCCGTGCTGCTGTGGCAGGAAAGCTAAAGGATTTCTCAGAGTTCTTATCCGCCTCTCCAGGAGCCGCACAGGGAGACAGAGATGGATGTGGCCCTCTCGTTTCTGAGGCTCAGCTGTCCATCACATGACCTTCCCCCCCGTCAGGCCTCTCATGGAAAATGTCATTGATTCTAGTGGGCAGAGCCCCTCTCAGCTGGCCAGACACCAGAATGAATCTGTCCAAATCCAGAGGGAAACAGCAACAGCATCCATCTCCTTAGGAGGCGAGAGCTCACTGGTGACACCCAAACTCCATGGTGACCCTTCTGCCCTTGGAGGACAGTTAGGCTGGCTGAGTGCAGAACCGTGCGGGAAATCAAGCAGATCAGTGGTGAGGCAGAACCAGCAATGATCCTGCATAACCCATTCATTCTCCCCCAGGGCCCACGTTCTTCCAGTCTGGTGGAACTGTGACTCGTTTTAGCCACAAGTGACATTCGTCACTCCAGGGCTGAGCCAGTGAGAACCCATGTGTGATTCTCGGGTCTTCTCTCCCCTGTCTTAGCCTGAGGAGGCCTCAGACTCCAGACCAGAGGTTGGAAAACTGGGCCTCGCAGGCCAACAACCTGTTTTTGTGAATGAAGTCTTGTTGAGTGCAGCCACGCCCATTTACTCCCGCGTTGTACGTGGCTGCTCTTGTGCTAAAACGCCGGAGTGAAGTAGCCGTGACGGAGGTGACAGAGACCACGGGCCCTCAAGGCCTAAAACATTTACCATCTCGCCCTTTCCAGGAAAAGTTGTTCACCCCCGTTCTACACAGAGCAGCTGCAATGGGAGGGAGCTTTGGAGAGCTCGGGCCCTGAATGACCGGGTGGAGGAGAGACCCTTCCCCGACCTCCGTGGCCCCTGTACTCACAGCGAAGCAAAAACGAAAACGCTTTTGTTTGGGATTGTCTGCCACTAGAGAGTGACCCAACCTATCCTAACGGATTCCAGTGGGCATTCAAGAAAAGCCCTTTAGCGTTGGGAGGGGTTCAAAAAGACCTACTTACTTTTTTATGAAGTGAACGGCACAAGAAATACCGATGATGAGAAGGCCGATAATGATGGAGGCGATGGCCACCCACTTGGCGTTCCTCCCAAGTCGCCTGGATCCATCAATGTCTCCATTGTTGTAGCTGTTCAGAGACTGGGGGACACAAGGGAAGAGTGAGTGATGACAGGCAATCCACAGGGAAAGACAAGTGCTTCTCAGGCTGATTGGGGCAGGCAACACCTCCTCCAGGGAGCCTTCTCTGAACTCCCAGGCAGTGTTAACTTGCCCTTCTGTACTTTCTGATTACTTCCATCTTAGTAGTTACCGTAGCCTATTAAAATGATTGATTTCACCCTCCCATTAGAGTGTAAGTGCTATGTGGGCAGGGCCCTGGTCTTGTTCAGCATAGTATACCAGTGCCCAGAGCGGTCTCTGCCATGGACAAGATGTGTGATAAATGTTTGTACAATGAAAAGATAAACAGGTACACTGTGTCATCCACTAGGACAGGGGTTTGTAAACTATGACCCATGGCCACATTCAGCCTGCTGTTTTATAAATAAAGTTTTATTGGCACACAGTCATATTTATTTAGGCAAGGCCTAAAATATTTATTTGGTCCACGATGGAAAAGGTTTTCCTCTTCCTGCACTAGAAGGTAGATCCATGAGGTCAGGGATTTTGGCTGAACTGTTCACCTCTATGCCCAGGCCAAGCTGTCATTCACCTGGTACCTACTCATATGGCTTTCCCGGATGTTAAAACATTGAAGTATTGTGTACCGCCCCCTCACAATGTCCCAAACACCGCGGCCCCTCCTCTGAATTTCCCCAGACCTCTCTGGGGTCCAGCAACTTAAGGGTTACCCCTGGGCCCAGCAGAGCATCCTTTCTGATTCTGAGCCCCGGCCAAACTTATAAATATTTTAAATGTTGCTCTTGTTGCTAGTACTTTGAACAGTGTCTGGTCCATTGTAGGAGCTCGAGAAACACGGGCTGAATGAATACGTCCGTTTCCCTGTGGACCGTGAGTTTGTTCAGCGCATCTGCCCCCCACTCCCCACCCCCACCCCAGTCGAGCCCAGTGCAGGGCGAAGGGGAGGTGCCCGGAGAACGCTTGCTGGGCCCGCTCTTCTCTCGTAGAATGACCCCCACTGCGGAGAGTGCCCCCAAAACTGGGCTGCAGCCCAAAGACTGGACGTGTGCATTCACGAGGGAGGGGCGGAGGGACTCGACTCCCCCAGTGCCGGGCCTTGTAGACCTCAGTGGGAACCTGTCGTCTTCCTCCCGAAATCACAGCCCTTGCGTAGCAATCACCCCGCTTCCTGCACTGTTGAGTGGGGGCTGGGCGTGTGCAGTCAATTACGAGCCAGAGAAACACCCAGTGTACCACAGAGCTTTCTGCTTCCAGAACTTTCCATTAATTCTTGGACCCAGGCCACCTTTGTCAGCACTAGGCCAGGGGACTCCGCAATGGAGAGGATTTGATTTCAGCCCTCTCGTGGGGATGGGCGAGCCAGAACCTGCAATGATGTGAGGGCCTTGCTGGGACGGTGGGCTCCCGTTTCTGTGGGCTGAATCCCCACTCCTCAGCCCTGGGTGCTCATTCCAAATACCTGGCCATTGTTGTTATTGTTATTATTATTATTCTAACACAGATCGCTGGGCCCTGTCCTGGAAAGACTCTGATTTAACTGGTGTGGGGACCAGATATCAGGTGTTTTTTTTTTTTTTTAATACACAGGACACAAAATGCACCATTTTAACTCTTTCTGAGTGTACAGTGTGGCGGCATTAAGTACGTCCACCTTCCTGCGCAGCCATCACTGTCAATCACTGTCACCCATCGCCTCAAGCTAACACTCCGCACACGCTGAGCTCTGACGCCCCCGCCCGCCCTCCCCGTGTCCCTGGCAGTCACCTCCGGAAGGTCTGCCCCCGCGGAACTGACGACTCTGGGTCCTCACGTAAGTGGAGCAGGCAGTACTTGTTTTTTGTGCCTGACTTACGTCGTGTCCTCCAGGTTCGCCGTGCTGTAGCGAGTGTCAGAATTTCCTTCCTTTCAAGGGCGCACCGGCACTTCGTCATGTGCCGGTACTGCATGTCCTTTCCCACGGCTGCATCGATGGGCACCTGGGTCGCCACAGTGTTTACTTCCTTATTAAAGCTTCTCAGGACCTTTGGCAACTATCCTTGATGTCCTGCAAAGTCGCTGTGCTCACCCCCTTAAGATTTATCCCAAGGAAGTGTGTAACAGAGCACGGGCTCTGAACTCGGAGAGATCTGACTTCGAACCCACGTCTTATTGGCTGTGAGAATTAGAGCAAGTTATCCAGCCTGGTAAGCCTCAGTGTCCTCATCTGTAAATTGGGGACAATGGTAATAGCAGCTTCTTCACATCGGGGGAGCCAGTGAATGAATGCGGTCAGAGTGGTCGGCGCTGGCCCAGCACAAGGCATATGCTCAATAAGTGTTAGCTTTTATTGTGAATTGTCACAACCTGTCTTGTTCTCCCTCAAAAACTTGAGACCCTTGGGGTTCAATAGAGTCATCTGGGCTGCTTATCAGAATCATAGGTGATCAGACTCTGTTGCTTATGGAACAAAATCTTTGGGGACCCAAGTTTGAGTCCCCTTCGTTGTAGAGGCTTCACAGTCAAAGCTGGTGCATCGAACCCTAGCACCCCAGATTCTGAGCTCATCGTCCAGTTTAAAGTTATGTAGACTCAGACTTTCCTAAAGTGATTACCACTCTACTGTGCTACCTTGGGAAACCCAGTTTTGAGATGAGTTGTGGTGATGTGCTTGTGTTGCTCCAACCAGAGGAAAAAATAGTGAAAAATTTCCTCTGTCCCCAAACACTGCCAACTCCTGGCTGTGTGGGTGGAAAGCGAGTTTCACATTCTCAGCAGCAGCGGCTACCGAAGTGGGAGGAGCAGCCCACGGTGCCGTGTCTGCCTGTGTGTCTCTGCCCATGAGCACAGGTTAGAGGCAGGGTCCCCGGGGCCCCTTGAGCTGTTTGTGACCAAGCAGCCGGCCTGACCGAGGGGCATGTGGGTGCAGTGCGTGCCGTGGGCAACTCCTGCCCAGCCTTCATCACCTGATGCTGGTCTGACATCTCGTACGGGACCCTCCTCTCTGCAAACCACCATCTCTCTGGGGCTCCCCAGGGCTACGTGGAGTGATTCTGGGAATGGAACCAAGTTCGGCTTGACAAACAGATGAAAAACCTCCCTCAGTGTCAACTGTGGACTGTTCTCTTCCCATGAGTCTTATGATTTCCTTTCTTCCTCTGGTTCTCAGAGAAGGGGCTCCCTGTGGATAAGGCTACTTGTGGGATCTACACTTCCAAGGAGAGGCCCAGAATAGCCCCATGCATTTTCATCACTTGTACATGAATGTTAATAGCAGCATTACTTATAATAGCAAAAAAAAAAAAAAAAAAAAGGAATCAACCTAAATGTCCATCAACAAATGAATGAAAAAGCAAAACATGGTCTCTCTATTCAAGGGAATATTACTCAGCCTTAAAAAGGAATGAAGTACTGGTACATGCCACAACACAGATGCACCTTGAAAACGTCATGCTAACTGAAATGAAACACGGAAGATCACATAACATGTTATTCCACTTATATGAAAAGGCAAGAGCTGGTAAATTCAAAGACACAGAAAGTAGACTAGAGGTTGCCAGGAGGGTGGGGGGTTGGGGAGTGACCGCTAATAAGCATGAGATTTCTTTTGGGGTGATTAAAATTTATTGGGATTAAATAGTGGTGATGATAATACAATCTTGTGAATGTACTAAAAACCACTAAGTTGTACACTATTCTGTATTCGTTTTCCAAGAAGCAAGACCCAGAGGCAGAGCTTTTGCCCCTTGTGGGCCCCACGGGGCCATTGGTGGAGCCCAGAGAAGTGGGCGGGGCCTGACAACAGGTGGTGGCCAGGCTCAGGAGCCGCCTGGGTTACCCCAGGGCCCGCTGGAAGCAGCAGCCGGCCCTGCAGGTGTTAACAATTAGCAGATCAGACTTTCGTGTGAGCGTGACAGATGTGCCTCCTAGAAACCCAGAGAGGAATTTGTTTTTGTGAGTTGATCTAACAGGGAGGGACGAGACCCGGTGAAGCCTGGGCTGTTGTTTATTACTCTAAGCCCCGTGCAAACTCACAGGTCGCAGATGCCTAGGGAAGCTGGGACCCAGGCAAAAAGAGATCCTGCTTCTTCAGTGACCACATTAACGTTGAGTAGTTTGGGATGAGGGTTGAAGTAAAAATAAACCAAGAGTTTGTGCTAAATGTGGTGGCAGGTTGGCTTGAGACCAGGGCAAAAGTAAATGGTCTGTTGAGAGCTCTTGTGTGACCCCCACTGGGTAACAGCCCGAGCTTTCTATTTGGGGGCCTATTCTGGGACTCCTTCCTGGGCAGTTATGTCCATTTTAAGTAGATGACATAGACGTCGTAGCATGTGTCCCTGGAACACAGCAAGCTTATTCCACCCCAGGGCCTTTGCACGCCCTGGCTCAGACCAGATCTTCCCACGGTGGGCTTGTTCTCATCCTTCATCTTCTGCCAATACAGTTTTAAAAGTAGAATCTCTTCTCCACCACCTGCCCCACTAGTCCTCTCTCATATTTCCCTGATTATATGGTCTGTCTTCCGCCCACTCGTGCTTAAGTTTCCAGAGAGCTGGGGCCAGTCTCATTCAACAAGCTGGCGAAGGCCATGGTTGCCCAGTGATGCCCAAGGAGGGGTGGGTAAGGCTGCCCAGTGTGGGGGAGAATAAATCCCTTTGGCTATAGGTCCAAAGCCACACTCTCCAAAGAGCTCATCTGTGGGTTCCCTGTGTCTCCTTTCTTAATGGTTCAGAATTCTTGAGGGGAAGAAGAGTGGTTAATCTGCTGACCCAACATATAGGCCACTTCTAATGGAGAACCATTTAGCCAACAGGTGCCCCAGTTGGCAGCTGTATAAAGCTCACGTTTATCTACAGGATCACTGCAGTGTCGGGTGTATAGTAAGCGCTCAAAAATTATTGCATGAATGAATGGATGTGGGAGAACCCACCCCCATACCTGCTTCCTACCCATGAGACATGGTGGCAGTTTCCCAGGTGCTGTGGCACCTTCTGTGAAGGGACGGGGTGCACTCAAGTGAGGTTTCTTTGTGTTGGCTTAAAGCTCTCCCCTCTCATCTGAATTCCCCCTTCCAGATTTTCCCTTTGAACTTGAGAGCCAGCTTTGTACAACGGCAGCAGGAGCCAGGGATGGCCATCAGTGGAAGAGAAGGCTGGGGACTCAGGCTTTCTCTGCCTTCCATCAAGCAAAGAAACGTCTCCTCGCCACACTCCCTGCCTCCCCCATTTTCCCTCTCATTCCAGATGGGCCTTGGGCTTTGCCCCCGTCTGACACAAACGTGGAAGAGATTTCTTGGGGGGCTCTGGGGATGTTCGAGGTGACGGAGACCTTCTCTCCAGGGTCTGTCATGTCTTTCTGCTGGTGGATGCCACAGAGATAATGTGGCTCAGGGGACAATATTAGGAGCCACAGGTCCTTCAAAAGTAGGAAGAACTTAGGAGCATCAGGTGCCCTCTTTGGGGCTGAGACAGAACAAAAAAGGGGGCTTAACTATGGAAAACAGCATGGAGGCTCCTCAAAACATTAAAAATAGAACTACCACGGGATCCAGAAATTCCGCTTCTGGGTGTCTGTCCAAAGGAAATGAAAACCGATCTTGGAGAGATGGATGCACCCTCCCGTTTATTTCCATAATAGCCGAGATCTGGATGTGAGGGTGGATGACTGGATAAAGGTGTGGTGTGCACGCATGCACGCATGTACACACACACACACACACACACACAGTGGAATATGACTCAGCCATGAGAAAGGGGAATCCTGCCGTTTGCAGCAACATGGATGGACCTTGGCAACATCATGCCAAGTAAGGTAAGTGAGACAGAAAAAGACACATTTTGTATGATATCGCTTATGTGAATCCTAAAGAGCCGAACTTGTACCAACAGAATAGGATGTTGGTGACCAGGGGCTGGGGAACAGAGGAACTGGGGAGATGCTATTTAAGGGTACAAGCTTCAAAGAGCAGATCGGGAAGTCCTGGAGAACTCATGCACAGCACAGCCATTCCAGTCAACAGTCCTGTGTTACAAACCTCAGGCTTCTCAACATCAGAGACCTCACGGACTAGATCGCTGACTCCTCCCACCGCAAACAAGAAGCAATTTTGTGACATGGTGGAGGTGTCAGCTGATGTGACTGGCGGTCACATTGTGGTGTATCTGTATCAAATCCATATGCTGCGCACCTTAAAAACTTACCCCAAATTACATGTCAGTTATATTTCAATTAAAAAAAAAAAACAGTGGGCTTATATTAGAATGGGTGAGTTTCTGCTTAGGTAAAAACCTGGTTAAAGTGTAATAAAAATAACACAACTTCTGACATTTTCCAAGTATTTGCTTTGTGGCCAGCACTGTTCTAAGCTGCAGTTTCTCTATCCTTGAAGGTTTTCAGGACTAGAACAAAACATCAGAATAAACCAGTATCTGCTTTAACTATAGAGCCGACCCTTTCAGCCTGATAGGAACATGATTTAGAGCGAGAATCACCCTTCAAGATGGAGAAGAATTCACTTCTTACCAACCCCTTCCTTCTTTCTGAAGATTTTTTTTTCTTTTTTATCACCTTTGGAAAAGTCCTTATTTCTGACTAGAAATGAGGTCTAATCTTTCTTGCATGTTTCCTAGGTTTATTTCTGTTATTTTAAGAGTTCCATCTGCTACCATCAATAGGCCAGTACTTTGATCTACTGAGTTGTCCATACTAAAACCCTAGTTTTGGGACATGTTGCCTTTTCTTCACGACCTCTCTTCTCTCTTTCAAAGTCGTCTTCACCGCCGTCATGTCGTTATCTCTGGAACGTGTGCGCGTTTGGCCGCTGGGAAGTCAGTGAGCTTTCTCTCTTTCTCTCTGCGTGTGTGGGTGTGCCCCTCTCTCTGCCTCTCCACTTCTGCCTCTGTTCCTCTCCCTTCCACACTCACACACCTGTGCAGGATGACCTCGATGCCTGCACATAGTCTGAGATACTTTTGTCCAGGTGTAAGGAATCCAGATACATCGATATGTCTTACTTCACCAACTGCTAGATAGCAGGCTTCCTCAAAATCGCTTGATGAATGTTGGCACTTAGTAAACACGTAGTCATAACAACTGAGCTTTCAGGTGACTTTGGGATTTCTTGTTTAGATTTTGCTGCTCCGGAGTTTCTGCGCCTAAAGGTAGTGCTGGGAGTTCACAGAGCAGGCTTGCAGATCAGAGGATGGATTTGCCCTTCATCACAGTTCATTCATTCATTCTTTCATTCATTCCTTCGTGCTTGTCTGTCCCCTTCCTGGGATTCCGGGCTGTTTCTCCCCATAAATATCTTCAAGGACAAAGCAAGAATTGTCCTTTTGCCTGTCTACCATTAAAGCCAAAACGCCAGAGAGGAATTCTGCCAGGCTTGACTGAGGGTATTATGTGAGGCTTCTTATATCGATGGGGCAGGTCCATTAAAAGAGAAAGCTTTCAGAGCCTCAAAGCTGTATCCCTATCAAAAAAGCAAGGCATAGTGGTCTGATTATAATGCTCCGACAGGGTAGACCGTGACTCCATGGCAGGGACTGTCATGTTTGATTATGTCCCCTCGTGTCACCTTTTCATGCCTCATTTTCTCATGGATAAATGGGAGAACAGCTTTCTTGCATCGCTCGCTGGCGTTTTGCAAGGAACCAGTGAAACTGTGACGACGCTTTGAGAAGTAAAGACATACAGGCAAATGTAATAATAATAATAATAATAATGGTAATGCAGCACTATCAGAATTGTCCCGGATAAAGAACAAATGAAGTTATCGGGAGAGAGAGTTAAATATAGATCTCCTTCACTTTGGGGGACGGGAGAGATGAGATAAAGGGCACAGGAAACATGAAAACGAATTCCTGGATTTCACCTGTAGATACAAGAGAAGAAGGGAGGAAGAGCAGCAAAATCTGGCTGGAGGGACCCATGACAAAGACTGCTGAGGGAGGAAAGGGGAGAGATGGGCCTACAAGGCAGGACTGTCAGGATGGAACTCCCTGCAATACCCCTGCATCAACAGGACGCAGCTCATTAAACGTGAGAACCAATGAGTCAGGGAAAACAGTGTCCCCCAAGGCGTGTTCTCTGGCATGTATGTCCCAGGCGAAGGATCCTGGGTGACATGCTTCGTGAAGGCACCGTGCTTTCCTGTTCCATGACGAGCCACAGGGCACCGTGGTGGGCTGGAGGCTTCCACGGACCTCAAAGGAAAGCACACATGTGCTTTTACTTAGCATTTAATGTCTCAATTTCTTTATTTTTAAAAAGATTTTATTTATTTATTTTTGAGAGGGGAAGGGAAGGAGAAAGAGAGGGAGAGAAACATCAATGTGTAGTTGGCTCTCCCATGCCCCGCACTGGGGACCCGGCCCACAACTCAGGCATGTGCTCTGACTGGGAATCGAACCGGTGACCCTTTGGTTCACAAGCCAGTACTCAGTCCACTGAGCCACACCAGCCAGGGCTGACATCTCAGTTTCATCTCCCTGTTCTCTGCCCCCTTTTTGGTAAAACTGGTTAACACCAGGCAGAAATAGTTGTCTGAGAAGCCTGGTTTTGAGAAGGCTTTGAATCGGAGAGTGTCGTGCCCTGCACTGACTATGGAGAATATAACCTGTTGCCAAGTGTGGATGCTTTGGTCTGCATCGTGAGGGTGTCGGTGAGCCCCAGACCAGCCAGGGACATTGCCCTTGGGAACTAAGCCTTGCTCAGCCTCTCATTGTCCTTGGAATGAGCCTGGGTCTGTTGGATTTTTTCCAAAAAAGTTTCAGCAGAAATGCAGAACATAGGTGGGGAAGGAGGGGAATCCTCAGAGATAAAAGTAGAAGCTAACTTTGACCTCGGTAGCCATTCATTCTTTCATCCATCGGATATTTGTTACAATATGGGCCATGTACCTGGCATTGGGCTAGGCACTGAGGCTAACAATGGAAGGAACTAAAAGAGCTCCAAGAAAAATCTATGTAGAGTTTAGTGGGGTACAATCTAGGGTATGGGAAAGAGGGCAATCGAGGAAGGCTTTATGGAGGA
Source organism: Tonatia bakeri (assembly GCA_004024845.1). Classification (NCBI taxonomy): domain Eukaryota; kingdom Metazoa; phylum Chordata; class Mammalia; order Chiroptera; family Phyllostomidae; genus Tonatia; species Tonatia bakeri. The sequence goes on from PVIA01003411.1 coordinate 12,507, forward strand.
GGTGATTTTCCAGGTGAGCTTTGAAAGAGGAGTGAAATCTGCAATTTTAAAAGATCCTCAAGTGGTTAAAGTTTGAGGAACAGGGCTGTAGGATGTGTCATCCTACCTGGCTGGCTCCCCTTCATGGTTTTTTGAAGACATCATTAAAATTCACACATTTTAAGCCATAAACAGTTTGCTTATTAATTAATTACAAAGTCCACCTCACCCACGGCCTATTTTGCCAGCTCATTTAATAGCTGCTGTTTTGTTACCAGGGCAGCATTTAATGACTTTGGGAGGAAAGTTCTGGCTGGATGTTTTTCTTTCTTTCTTTTCCTTTTTATTATGGAAAATTTCAAACATATGAAAAATAGAATAATGTAACAAATCCCCATATTCCCATAACCAGCTTCAACAGCCATCCAGTAGTGGCCAATCTTGTTTTACCCATATCTCCCACACTATGTTATGACAAAACCATGATATCGTTTTATCAGTCAATTAAAGTGACACTTACAATGTATTTTCTCTTACAGGAACACACAGATTAACATCCTGAAATAGTCATAGGCTGTGCCTCCAACAATCTAGGACTGCAAGTCCCCAACGACAGTTTAAATTCTAGATTCCCAAACACCAAATGTCACTGGTCACCCTCTGCCACACAGTGGGGACGAATTTTAAAGTGGTCAACACGGCAAAGGCTGCTCGGGCAACGTGCCCGCCTGTAAAATCTGTGGGCGTCTAGAACAGGTACCAATAACGACACACTTCAGGTGAGGTCTCTGTCATCTGGGGCCGTCTTATTGCCTTCCAGAGCTTCAGGGATGGGCACTCATAAGAAATAAGTCGTAGGGATCCATGATTTCAATAGCCCATTTCTTAGCTCACAATCGTGTGGAAAGAGCTGGAGAGGGCTGAGAGAACCACACTGAGACTGATGGATGGCAGTATTTAGAGGTCCAACTTGTGAGTGGTGTTAAGGCTCCTGGGTCAGCTGCCTGGACCCAAACCTGTTAATTCCAAGTTCTGCCCTGTCCACTGGGGGAAAAAATCTCCCCTCAAAACCTAATTGAAGTCTGCTTGAAACATACAGCTCTGATGGATGAGCACCCTGGGTCAGGCGGAAGAACACCCGGTTTGGCCTGTCTTCCATCCTCTGGGTATTTATTTTCTTTTTGACCACAGACCTTGTCTTCTAGAGCAGGCGTGGTCAGGCTCGGGCAGGGCTGTGGCTAACTGGGCCAGCCCACGACCTTGTGGTGGATTTTGACAGTGGTTTTAGACCGACTACCCATGATCAGATGCATCTTCTGTGGGCCTATGAGGCCCACTGCCTGGTTTTGAGGAGGATTTCTCTTTACCTCTTTTCCGTGTTGGATTACTTTTTCCAGATACCGTGCCTTTGTCTTTCTTGATTTACTCCCTCATTTTGGGGGAGCACACCCTCCCATAGCTTTCTGAGAACAGGTGTGTGGCAGGTAATTTTATGTTTTGTTTGGATGGGTTTAAAATCAAAGTTGGGAATATTTTCTCTTTAGGATTTTTAAGTCATTCTTTCACTACTGTGTAGTTTTCAGCATAACTGATGAGAATTCCAAAGCCATTATGAATCCACTTGTGGCATCTTTCTCCTGGAAAGTTTGTAGGTTTAGACAGAAATTTTATCCTAAATATCTGAAATTTCACCATGATGTGCTATAAAGTATGTCTCATTTCATTCATTTAACTGGGTATTGTGGGGCCATTTTAATCGGGAAACACACATGTTCTGTTCTGGGAAATTTCCCTAAATTATCTATTTGATAAATTATCTATTTGATAATTTTCTCTCTTTAAATTTATTTTTTTAGTTTTCTTATTAGATGTTGGATTTCTTGGAATCATTCTTAAATTTTCTTATATTTTCTTGACTGTTTTTATCTTTGGGGGGAATAGTTGTTTCCTCTATTTTTTTACTGTGATAAAATATACACAACATAACATGTACCATTTTAACCATTTCTACTGGTACAGCCCAGTGGCATCCAGCACATTCACGCTGTTGGGCATCCATCACCACCATCCACCTCCAGAGGGAGATTTCCCATCTTCCCAAACTGAGGCCGTGCCCATTAAACACTAGCTCCCCAATCCCCCCCTCTCCAGCCCCTGGTGACCCCCATTCTATTTCTGTCTCTGGGAATTTCACTACCCTGGGTACCTCATACAATACTTTTCCTTTCGTGACTGGCTTATTTCACTTGGCATAATGTCTCCAAGGTTCATCTACATTGTAGTGTGTGTCAGAATTTCTTTTCTTTTAAAGACAAATATTATTCCATTATATGTGTATACCACACTTTATTTTTCCATTCATCTGTCAATGGACATTTCAGTTGCTTTTATATTTTCCATGTTTTTTTAAAGGTTTTATTTATTTATTTTTAGAGAGGGGAAGGGAGGGAGAAAGAGAGGGAAACATCAATGTGTGGTTGCCTCTTGAGTGGCCCCCACTGGGGACCTGGCCTGCAACCCAGGTCCTGACTGGTAATCGAACCTGCGACCCTTTGGTTTGCAGTCTGGTGCTCAACCCACTGAGCCATACCAGCCAGGGAAATTTTCCATCTTTTTGATTTTTGTATTACTTCCTTGAGGGTCCCTCAACGTTAACTTCTAATCCTTCCACTATTTTTAAAAATCTGCCCTCCTATTTTAATTCCCAAGAGCTCTGTTTTTATTCTCTGTTTTATTTTTTTCCAACCTATTCTTATTTTGTGGACATAACACTGTTTCTTATTTCTCTAAGGGTGTTAATCATCTATCCTTGACATTTTCTTCTACTTTTCACATTACTCCTTTCCTTATACTTCATTTCTTTTGTAAACCAGAGATCTCTGGATTTAGAAGAATTTCTCAAATGCCTGCTGATCTCTGACCACCTCTTCCTATTTGAAAGTGAGACACTGAAAAACTTCTGGAGGATGGGGCTTGTCAATGGGCAGGTATCCTGGGGAGCCTGGGCAGGGTGTTCATCATCTCTCTGGAGAACTGTACGTGTGTACCTGTAGGTTTTGTTGTTCTGGACGGCCACGTCCTCGGAGAGACATCCTCCGATCTCCTGCCTGGATGCCAGGGCAAGGGTGTCAGGTCCGGGCAGCAGAAGGGGTTTCTTTGTTCGACAGGCAGAATCTGCGTGGACCCCCCTTTCAGTGCAGTGCCTTCACTGGCCTCTCTGCCGTGCCTGGTGGCTCCAGTCACTCTGTTGAATCTCACCAGATGGCAAGTCTCCCGTCTTCTCTCAGCGTTGTTGAGGAAGGAGGTGCTACTGCGTGGGGTGGTCGGTGATCTCTGGGAGTTGAATGACTTCTTAAACAGATTTTCAAAGGCCCCTTTTCTCTCCAGCCCCTTCCTCCCTCCTTTCTTTCCTTCCTTCTTTCCTTCCTTCCTTCCTTCCTTCCTTCCTTCCTTCCTTCCTTCCTTCCTTCCTTCCTTCTTTCCTTCCTTCCTTCAGAGGTGGTGTCAGCTGGTACTTCCACTTTCTGAGCCTTCCTAGAGTTTTGCAGGGAAAACGGACTTCCTCCTTGTTCTCTCCTTCTTCTGCAGGATTCACGTTTCAGTGTTACTCTGTAGAGTTAGTCAGGGCTTAACTAGCCATTTTCTGTTGTCCACTATTTGTTCACCTTTCTCATCCCTGTTCTTGTTCTCCTAATTTGCCCTTGGGTGTTTGTACCCTTTAAAATTCACTGACTATCACTTTAAGTGGTTTCAGAAGGGAGCGGAGACAAACAGGTGTGTTCAATGCTCCGTGCTTAACCCAAATTCTAGTTTATTTGTAGGTGTTTCAGTTTGGCATTAATATTTTTACCTCTAGGCTGCAACGGTTACTATTCCAGTAACATGTTTACTGGTCACTGCTTTTATTCTTATCAAATTCATAAGTCTCAATAAAAACAAAAACTACTGCTGGAAAAGACAGTGGCTTGTATCCTTAAAATATACTCCTTTCCCCCTCCTCCTCCTCCTCCATCATCATCATCATCAGTACTTACTGAGTTCTAGCCGTGTTCTAGGCAATGAGATGAAAACATTCAACTTCTACCATTTAAGCTCCACAACAGTTCCTGAGTGGGCACTAGCCCAACACTCACTTTACAGGGTTGAAAAACAGCCTCAGAGACTGAGACAGTTGCACGAGGTGATAAACACAGCAAATAGCAGAAGAGCGTTTAAACTTCAGTGGGTGGCCTCTGGGCGGGTCCTGCAGGCCTGAGGGAGAAGCTCTGATGCAAGAAGTCTCGCCAATCACCCAGTCGAAGGTCATGGGCTATGCTGTATCCACACTTAGGACGACCTCATTGGTTCAGTTGTGCAAACGGTTGCATCAAGTGGCATGATCCAGAAAGGAGGCCCACTATGGACTCAGCTCCGGTCTCTTGAGTCAAGGAGCAAATTCAAGCTACAAAACCAACGGATGGTGAACTCAAGCTACATTTTCCAACACTGCGACTTGCCGGGAACTTTTCTTCTTCCGGACCCAGAGAGCAGAGACCTTGCTGATCTTAATCCCCCCTTGACAGAGGTAAAGGGAGTACACCAATGCCTGGGATGGAGCCTGGCGCACGATAGGCACGCAGTAAACACGAGGTTCCTTAAACTGGGGATAAAGAGCAATAACTAGGGGTGCACCCAGAGAGCCGGGGAGCATGCTGAATGAGGCCCGAAAGTCGGCCTGGGCTCCGCTTTCCAAGCTGTGTGCTTCCCGTACGCACTGCATTGGCATGGAGAGCGGGGTGCCCTTTTCAAATTCACAGGCACGTGCAGCACGGGCTAGCACTGGCCCGGCCTGGGCGGAAATTCTGGACATATGTGTCCCTGAGATTGATGACAGGTTAAGCGCACTTTCAACCAATAGACTTTGAACGCACGGAGAAGTAAAGACACCCACAATACCGCTGCTGGCGATGCTCCACCCACCAACGGCGCGCAACCAGCCGCTTTGCACAGCGGGTGCTCCGCCTCACAGCCCCCAGGACGGGGTGGTGCGAAGGTCACAGACACCCACAGCCTGAAGGACGCTCAAGTATATATTTTCCAAGGTGGTTTTATTATTCCCGAGTACCTACTTCAAATTCGTCATCTTATAGAACGCTTTTTCAGGCTTGGTTTAATAAATAATGATGATTGCTTTGAGATCGTTGGCTCTTTCTGCAGTGCCGGGAACTAGTTATTTTGAGCCTTGTCAGTATTTTTCCATACCTCTATGTTTCTTTCAGTTTGCATTATCTTATAGTATTTCTTGATATTGGGTTGCTGTTGAGGTTTAGGGGAAGGCAGTTCTTCGTCAGGGGAACAGTCTACAGCACTGAGGGGTATCAGTACTCTTGGGCCCTCGCAAAAATGCCAGGAGCACCCCAAGCCCATGAGGCGCCACAGGTGCTCCCCAGAGTTCCACATGCCACCACGGGCGGTGGTGCACCTGAATTCATCACAACTTGCAGACGGGCGAGATTGGAGAGATCCAGGACCTGATGTCACAAGACACCCTAAGGACAGCAGACACCTGGCGGGGCTGGTCAGCCACCTTCTGCCCGCACAACCCGTTACTCTGAGAGACGCTTCAGTACCTCAGAGGGAGCACAGTGGGGAGGGTGAAGGAAGCTCTTTCTGGAATTTGGTCCCACTTCCTTGCTGTTCTGTTTATTTTCGTAGGTGACATAGCTCCAGATCTGCCCATCTGTCTGACAGTTGTTGCGCTTACCTAGCACAGTGTGGGGTGGGGGCATTATTCTGATTCATCCTCACAGCAGGTTTGCTAAACCTAAAAAAATTCATTCTCATTTTCTTTACGAAGAAACCTAGGCTTTGAAAAGAGGTATACTTGCTCAGAGCCAACTCTCAGATTCCAGGGTCTGTGTTCTGGCAATAGAATTGTCTCCTGCTACAAACCTATTTTTAAAAGGCTTGAGGGTGGGAATGGGCATGTGGGGGGGGGGTCCCAAAAAGGTTCCTTTTGAAAGCATACACAGCTCTTGTCCCCCAGGACACACAGGTGGCACCATCAGGGTTCAACCTGTGACCACCAGCTGGAGCTCATTTCAGATCAGTGAGGGTGGGGGTGGGGGTAGAAGGCTTTGCAGGCAGGTCCTGCGCCACTGGGAAGGGAGTCAATTGGCTGCTGATTTTGTGCCCACACAAAGCCAGGATATTGTGTGGGCACCCATGCCAGCCAGAGACCCTGGCTGCTCTCTGGAGAACTGGGCTGCTGATCCCCCCCCCCCCCCCCGCTTTGCTGGGAGGCGGGGTGGGGAACCAACAAAACCAAAACCAAACACACAAACAACAACAAAAAACCAAGACCAGATATCCTGGGGGAGGAAGGAAGAGAGGAAGCTGGCTGGGTTTCTAAGGAACCTGATAAGGTGGATCGGGGCTCTGGCGCCGGGAAAGGTCGTGATCTGTGAACTCCATTCATTCATCACGCATCCGTTTCGCATTTATGGGGCATCTGTCACCTGCCAGAATCTATTCTGGCGAAGATAGATACCCCTGCCCTCATAGAGCTTACATTCTAACTAGAGACACAAACAGTAAGCACATGAATAAGGGAAACAATGTATCAGGTGGAGAGAAGTGCTTCAGGCAAAAGGCAGCAGGGACAGGAGCAGAGAACTTGTGGGGCTTTTCAATTTTAAACAGTGATCGCTGAAAGCCTCAGGGAGTGAAACTTGATCTAGTAACACCTTGCTGGGAGCGGTTTCAAGGGTCTTTACAATTTTCTCAATGCAACAACCGCTCAAACACAGCTACGATCATTCCCATTTTACAGACAAAGAGGCCGAGGTTCAGAGATGCAGTGATTTCTGGACCTCGTACAGCTAGCGCGGGGGCGAACTGAGGTCTGAGCCCTGGCTGCAGTAAGTCCCGCGGCGGCACGCTCGGGGGTTGCTGCGGATAGCCTACGAAGGGGGCTTGGGGAAAGAAATGTCGGCGGGGGCACATCAGGCCTCTGCGGGTACCCACGAAGCGAATGTGGTGTCACCCATGGGCAAGTGTGGGCAGACCTGAATGGGGTGGGAGGGGGCTGCGGAAGCTGTTGATCCTCCCTGAGCTGAATCCCAAATCTCCCGGTCTGGGGCTGGGGAGTTCCGTCGCCTAGCTGCAGAGGCGGTGGGCCGGTGGGGGAGGGAGCTCACTGCTAGGGTTGTCCCGGGACAGTTCCGGTGGGAACCTCACCCCGCCGCCACCCCCTGGCCAGCTGCTCCAGTCAATAAGGCGAGGACCTCGCGGGCGCTCGTCGCCTTCCCGGTGGGGTTCGCCTGGGAGTTCCTACCAAGGCTGAGGAATGCCACGGAGGCGAGCCCCGGGAGAGCAGACTCGAAGCACTGCTGTCTGTCCTCTGGGGAGACGCGCAGTACGGGAGGCCAGCGCGCAAAGGGCGCGTGGAGCTGCAGGGAGCGCGGAGTTTCCGATACATTCCCAGGAACGTCCCGGTCTCAGGACAGAGCGGTGGAGGGGCGCCCGGCAGCCCTTAGGGGTCGGCAAGACGAGGGGAGGGACAGGGCCCGTGCGCTGCAAATGAGTGAGGACTACGACGTGCTGGGGTAGAAAGTAAAAGAGAGGCGAACGCGCACTCCGGGAAGGCCTGGAGAGAGCGGGCGCGCCGACAAGACGGGCTGGAGAGAGCGCAGGAGAAGGAGGAAGCGAGAAGGGACTGTTGCCCCAGAGAGGACGTGCTAAAGCGTGGGCCTGCGGTCTAGGGGAGGGCGTCGGGAGCCTCTGGGGGCCCTCGCCCGGTGGCCGAGGCGGCGCCCCGCGCGCAGCAAAGGGAGGAATGGATGTGCTGAAAGGGCCAGCCGGTCCAGCACGCTGGAGAGCGGGAGCGCCGGGCGCGGCGGGAGAGCGCTGAGCGCCTGCGCGCGCAGGGGACGCGGTGTTCAGTTGCCTGCCCAAGTGGCGCGCTTTGAGGTCCTAGAGAAGCGGGTGAGAAGACCCCAACGAGAGCCCAGAAATGTCGGGGGAGGCGGGGAGAGAGGCCGCAAACTCCACGGCGGAATTTCCCCGGATTGGAGAGAGAGTGCACCCTGGGCGCTGGGAGGAAGCGGAAAGCCAGCCTTTGGGGGGGCTTGGTCAGGGCTGAGCACCGCGGGGAGCGCAGCTGAGAGGAGGTGCGGCTGATTGAGGGGCGAGTTCCGAGAGCCCGAGAAAGGTGAGGAGGACGAAAAACCCGGGGCACGCAGGACCCTGAGGAAAGGAACCGTGGAGAGCAAACTGGGTCCCCAGGAGGGCCGCAATGCCACCCCTGTCCCCCCCTCCCTGGCCGCTCCCAGTTACAACCCACTCACCATGATGGAGAAGACGAAAGCCACGATGTTGATGGGGTACGCGGGGCAAAAACACGAGACGATGGTGAGCCACAGGTAGTTCTTGGGCCTGGGCACGTCCTCCTCGGTCTTGTCATCTTCAGTGTTGGCCTCGGGACTGCTGTCCAAAGCCGTCTTGAAGTCCGAGCCGGGGGCGTACTGAGACATGGGCGAGGCCGGCGGCGCAGGGAGGGCAGAGGAGCACACGGTCGGCGCGGTCTGGACCTCTGGCCGCCGGCTGCTGGCGAGCCTCTGAAAAGCCAGTGGAGCGAGGCTCGGGAGACGTGACCTCACCGCTCCTGCGTCCTCCGCTGGCACCCGTCCGGGCTCAGGGACCTGGGCCAAGAGCCCGGGCACAAGAGGGAGGGAGGGAGCGAGAGCAAGGAAGTGAGGGGAGGCGGCGGGGCGGAGAGGGAGCCTGCCAGCCCGAGAAACAGAGGACAGGCACGCTTCGACGACACCCAGAGACCCTCTGACGGCCGCCCAGATTCACTCAGAGAAGTCCGGGATAGAAAGGAGTTTCAGGCAAGCAGCAGGCAAAGCCCCTTAAAGTTGCAAACTGGCCGAAGAAGACCAGGCCATTTTTTTCAAGCAGCTGAATTTGAATCCATGTAGACAGGACACGAGATGGCCCAACCCTATCCAGCTGGCTACAGAGTTACTGCTTCCGCTGGACCTCAACAATCTATGTCTGGCTCCCGAGTATGTCAGTTGCCTCCGCTGCCCCAGTCCCTTCTTCTACTCAGACCTGGAACATTGAGCCCTAGTAATGTCCTCCACAGGTGGGCAGGGAGCAAGGTGCGGGGCCTTGGGCCCAACCCTTTCCACACCGCCCAGGGACCCCTGGAGACTGGAGTCCTCCAGTGGGGACGGCCCTCCACTTTTCCCCAAGCGTGGAAACAAGAAGTCCTCATCTCCACTTTCCCAGCTGCAGGGTCCCTGGGGAGAGAAGCAGATAGATCTGGCAGGTGTAGGCAACCCAGGTGAATGATCGCAATGGGGAGAAGAGAAAGGGACCCAGTTTGGGAACTAGGGTGAAGACAGCAATTTCATCAGTAGCTAAGCAATTCACGGAAGGGAGTAGGCACCAGAACCGAGACTTTGAACCCAGACAGAGCTGGGAAATTGTCACATCTGAGTTGAACAGCCCCAGGAAATTCCCTTCACCTTGCTGAGCTCCAATTTCTTCATCCAAAAAAGTGGAATAATAAGAACCTCTGCCTCATCAGGACCCTGTGAGACTCTGAGATTGTATCTCATATCAGGTATATCTGAGTGCCCAATGAATGTTACCTATTACTAGGAGACTTCCCCCAAAATATAGTCGTTATACAGTACCTCAGATGCAATACCCATTGTTGCAAATATTTCACCAGAAATCAGATGTGCTGAATGGGCAGCATCACAAAGAAGTGCAAATAATTTTATTATGCACAGTCTCAAAAACACTTGCTCACAGCATCATACTGGAAGGCATGAATCATCTGGCTTTCTCAGAAGGTGAGCTGATTGTCTGGGGTGCTTCGCTTGTCTCAGGGGCCACTTTCGTGTCGTCACCTGCCTCCCTCACTGGGCTGCAACTCCCTGAGACAGGACAGTCGTCTTGCTCATCTGTATGTCACCACCTGGCCCATTGCCTGGTATGAAATATGTGCTTAGTGTAGCTTGCTGGGTGATCATGCAAAAATGAAAAAGCACCTTCTCCGCTATGCCTTCTCCCTCATTTTGGTTGATTAAGCAAGTGGGGATAAACCAAACAATTAGATTCATCTACTGAGTTCTCAACTGAGCCTTTGCATTGGCTGTTCCCTCTGCCTGGAATGCTGTTCCCCTAGACTGTCACCTGGCATCTTATTTCTCAGCTGCCAGCTCAGATGTCACTTCCTCGGAGAGAGACCTTCTCTTTAGATTTATCTAGTGTGGGTCTCCAAGATGATTCTATATTTTCCCAGCGTTTTTTTTCCCCCAGCACGTGTCACTCGTGAACTCTGTTCAGTTGTTCACCGAGTGTTCTTTCTGTGAGCTATTAACCTCTTCAGAGACGTATCTCCAGCACTCAGAACTGTCCTGGCACAGGGTAGGAACGCAAGGAATATTCCTTGAATGAGTGGATCAGAATTACCTGGGAGGATTGAAAGGATGACTCCCAGGTCTTGACCAAGGCCTACCTGAATTCAAATTTCCCAGGGTGGCACCTCAGAAATCCGTCTTTTTAGTGCCTGAGAAATCAGTATTTTTAGGACACTCCCCAATGTTTGTGACGCAACCGAAAAATTTCTCAAATCCCATTATCGCCTCTCGTTCTCAGGACATAGTCCTGGGTCTTTAGTTTGGACACCCCCTCCGTCGCCTCAAATTCAGCGTGTCAAAGGGGAAAGTGTCTCCCCCAAGGACCTGCTTCTTAGTCCTTGGTGAACGGGTCCTGCCTGGTTCTCCGACCTTCTGTCCTGTCAGCCCTCTGCTCTCTTCGTGCTCTAGACATGTAGGCCTTTCCCCTTCCTCAACTGCGCCGGCTCTGCCCTACCCCCAAGGCTTCACACCCACTGTTTCTGCTTCCTGTAAGGCAGCTTCACACCCTTTCTTCTCATCTTTCGGGGCCCATGACCTCATGTATGAGAGTCCTTCTCTGGCCATCCTATCTAAAGTAGCCTCCTACCCTCTTATTCTCCACCCCATTTCCCTCTTTATTTCTTTCATCACAGTTATCACAACCAGAAACTGTCTCATTTATGCATTTGTTTGGTCTTCATCGTCTGTCTCCCCCACCAGAAGGTAAACTCACAAGAGTGGAGGCTCACTTTTTTCTGTTTGGTCTCACTGTGGTGTCCTTCGTGCAGCAAGAGTTCCTGGCCCTTAGTAGGTGCTCAGCAGATACTTGCTGAATCAATACACTGCATTTAGTCATCCAGCTTTGGAAGTTGGAGGCATTATTCTTCTCTTCCCTTGAGCCTCCACTTGAATGACCCACCCAGCCCTGTGGATTGCACCTCCAGCACGACTCCTCCCTCCCTCCCCTCTCTTCCTCCCCCACAGCCAGTGCTCCAACTCAGATCTTATCCACAGAGGAAAGTTTCAGTGGGCGCTGTCCGAGCCGTATTGGTGATCTGAGGTTGGTGAGTTAGTGGGCTAAGCCCCAGGTTTGGGCCCCTCATGGAATGGTGCTATTTTAAGATCATCAACTCTGCTGTCCACTCCCACCCACTTGTGTCATCCAGGGGAGATACAACAGAATGGGTGGTTGGCTCAGCGGAACCCATCTCCTCTGCCAGGAGAACAGCTGGTCAACACTGGTCCAACGTCCCGGAACCACCAAACATTTATTGATTATCTAGTGTGTGCATTTCCTAGATGCCTCATCTCCCTTAGTTCCCACAACACTATAGGTGAGAAAGGTGGAGATGTTTCCTCTTTTTGAGTGAAGAAGCCTAGAATCAGACAGGTAAAGGGTCTTCTCTTCTGTAAGGCCTGTCACACAAGGAAGTGGAGGGGCCAGGCTTCGAACCAGGTCTAATGTACTTGTTCAGGAGGCAGGTCCAGGCAAGAGTGTTAGATGGACTGCTCTGAAGTTTGCTGGAGTTACTGAGTTCTGCTCGGGGAAGATGGATTAATAGCTTGTTGACTGGGCTAAAAAGTAGCAGTGAAATTGCAATCACTTGAAATATTTACAATGAAATGGAAAAGAAAGTGCCCACACCAGAAAGTGTGAGGTATATGGTGCAGATTCTTGAGGGATGCATTAGGCCCCTGAGTGGGGGCTTTCAGCTCTAATTTCCCGAGCTTCGCTAATTTCCTCCTGAGAGGTCAGTTTATGGCGCTCGAAAGAACCCTGCCGGCTGATTGCTTTCGTGAAGTGGCAATACCTTCCCTCTTTAAAATGAAAGGAGAAACTGACGTCCAAAAGAGAGAGAAAAGACTTCCTGCAGTTTCCTGGATCCTGATGGAGCATCCGGCCTTTTTCGGCCTTTGACAAAAGTTTCATTTCCAAATGTAAAAGTAACATGTACTCACCCAGTCATTTATGCTTCGAAGAAAAGCATAAGGAAGAAGAGATGTTACCTATATGCTACCACCCAGTGGTAATCACTATAAAAATAAGGGGTTGTTTTCTTCCAGTTCTTCCTACATGTGTATGCTTTTCTTCAACACCATGAGGTCACATGCAGTTTCTTTTCCTGCTTTTCTCACTCCGTGTTATATGGCGGTTAATTTTTTTTTTTGGATATTTTCATAGTCTGAATAATTTGCCATTGATTAGATGGATTATTATTTATGTAACCATTCTCTGATTATTAGGTATTTAGGTTGTTTTTAGTGTTTTGTTGTTATGAAAAATGCTGTCATGGACATTTTTTGCACCGACTTATCTGAATCTGTGATCATTTCTTTGTGACTCGTGATCTTACAGGGTTCATGTGCGTACTTTGAAATGGCAGAGAAAACTCAGGTTGGCATTGGCGGATTGAGAATTTGTATCATAAGATATGTACCAAAGGTAAAATTCGAACCAAGGCCGAGGAGACAGTCACAGAATCAATGGCTTACAGAAACGAGATGAAATGAAACGGGTTCAAAGAACAACTTCCCAGTGCCCCATGGATGCCCAAATCTATAATCTCCAATGGGGTGATGTTGAATCTATGAGCATGTGCTGGAAATCTGTGCCGTCCGATCTTAGCCGTGTCTAGGATTCCAGAACAGGAGGAGGGCGGGAGGCTGGGAGAGGAGGAGGAGGTGCTGAGATTCTGCTGATCCGTGAAAATGCAAGAGACAGATTCCAGATCTTTAGGAACTGTAAGAGGGCTAGTGCGTTTGCTGCCAAGGTTTGCATTAGTCTCAAGTAGCAGCCTTTAGCAGCCATAAAGGAACTGCTGTGGTCTCGGGGGCTTGCTACAAAGAACAGTATCTCTTTGGCTAATATTATTAGCAAATCATTTACCTTTCCAGTTCCCAACAACTTTAATCCTCTCACAGGGTGGGGGTGAGGGGTGGGGGGATGCAAAACAGGGGAGCGGGCGTGCAAGGGGAAAGAGGTTCCACACTGTAAATTTTAAAAACCATGCCTTTTAACAAAACCACTTCCAGGCAGAGGGACACAGCACACAAACCCTGTCAGACTTAAAAGGCAATCCGTTTGCCCTCCACTGCATTGGAGAAGAACAGCACCCATGAGTCACTTTTCTTGCTAATGGGATGACATATATAATAATATATTGACAACATAATATAATTGATCATGTATAATAATGATAATGCTGTGTTTTAGACTGTACTCTGCAACTCGTGGATGAACCGCTCATAACAATTAGCAAATTTTATCACAGTGATCATAGAAACCAGAAAGAAATGACTGACCTCCCAAGCTCTCTTCTAGTCCTTGTGTAGATCCAGGTACAATTCTACACACTTGTAATGAAAGTGTATGCACAATTTTTTTTCTTGATTTTTATCCTCACCCGAGGACATGCTTATTGATTTTAGAGAAAAGGGAAGGGAGGGAGAGAAACATCGATTGGCTGTCTCTCACACATGCCCACCCAACCGGGAACTGAACCTGCAACCCAGGCATGTGCCTTGACTGGGAATTGAACCTGTGACCTTTCAGTTTATGGGACAATGCTCTAGCCAACTGAGTCACATCAGCCCTACCAAAGCAAGTCCTTTGGCCTCATCGGATGAAATGGAGAATTTCAAAGCAGGTCTTTTTTTCTGGCTGTGCTGGAGGTCTCCAAATCTATAATCTTCAGGAGGCGTCTCCTAAAGCAGAATCGTTTCCAGAGAAGCTGGACTGTCAACCCTTCGGGTTGGAAAGACTGAAAGTAGACCGGTGGAATTGCAACCCAGAGTGATGGGTAGTGGAGGGCAGGCATGGGCTGGAGAGGGTGTTAGGCAGCCTAACATGGAGTCAATAAGAATCGCAGTTACGTGTGGACCAGAGAGGGAGGGCTGGGCTTCTGTTTGGAGTGTATCATTTGGAGTGCCTGAGTTAAGGACACCAGCTCTTTGGCCTTGTCAGCCCATATCACACTGTCTCAGTTGAGTCTTCTGGTTCATTTACAAATATTTGTTCAAGAACCCACCGTGTGCCAGGCACTACTTTGGGTGCTGGGGGCACAGTGGCAATCAAGAGAGGCGTGGTGCCTACCCTTATGGACACACAAGTAAGACACAGCCTGTGACACCGGAAACAAAAGCGGATGTTGCCATAGTGACTGGTGCCTTAGACGGTGTGGCTGCCGGAGCGATGCTAGACGCTGTCTTGAATATTCTGCTTCTGGGCTCTGCAAGCTGTGGCTCGCCGCCTGTGTTTGTAAATAAAGTTTTATTGGAGCACAGCCACACTCATTCATTTAGCTCGTGACTGTGGCTTTTCTCATGCTACAGTGTCACGGCAGTTGTGATAGAGTTTGTATGGCCCAAAAAGCTGATAATATTTACTTCCTGGCCCTTTACAGAAACATTTCGCCAAGCCCCTCCTCTTCTACATCCTTGCCCTCCAGTTTCAGATGGGTTTGGCCCACAGGGATTCCTGGAGGAGAGCAGAGGGGTGGGGGAGTGACATCAGGGTGTTTTTCCCTCCTGGCTCCCCCAGTGCTGAGCTGCCCTGAGCTGGTGAAGCCTTGGATTGAAGGTCACAGGACCTCTGGGGGCGGCCCTCTCTATGGAACTCTCCCCTGGGGTTCCAGAAGAGCCCCCTGCCCTCTTCCCTCAGGCCCGAGAGTGACAACAGCCCCCCGTTGCTCCAGGGGCACTGTGTTACCCCTTGTGGTTCCCCACACCTTTGTGAGCAGTTCTTCCCCTGACATTCTAGCGTGAATGTGTCCATCGAGGCATGCTGGGTCCTTGGCTGATTTCAAGGTCTCTTTGGGGAGGTGACATTTGAGTGGAAATCTGATGGCTAAGGAGAGGCCAGTCACTGGAAGAGCTGAGGGAAGAACATTCCAGGAAGCAGGGACAGCATGTGCGAAGACCCTGAGGTGGAAAAGAACTCAGGATGCTTAAGAAACAGAAAGGAGAAGGTGAATTAGGAGAGGTAAGCAGAGCCACACTAGGGCCTTTTCAGAACTGTTAAGACATCTGGATTTTATACTAAAAAAATCAACAGGAAGCTATTGAGGTGTTTTAAAACAGATTTTGATGTGAGCTGATTAATTATCTTGCGTGCTAATCAGTTGCATTAATGAGTTGCCAGATATAGAGAAAATTAATTTGCTTTTGATCAGTGTATTGGCAGGAAGATTTATTTCATGGGCTCCAAGAAGAGTTAGACACTCGGGCCTGGGGACAGGCAGCAGCTGGGGCACATCTGAGGACTCACCGTAGGAGTCCGTCTCTTTCCATCCGGCTCCCGGCAACTAGTCTCTGCGTCTATGGATCAAAATCCAGACTCTTGGGGGAGAGAGTCTAACTTCACTCAGGTCTGGTGTCCCTTAGGTTTCAATCAAGTGGTATCCACTGTGGTAAAGCAAGCACATCACCTGCTCCTTGATTTGTTCCCAAATACCGCGTCAAATGTGTGCCTGGTGGTTCCCTACATGCTGGGGGTGCGTGTCATGATGAGAGAACCCCCTGTCCATGCTCGCGTGGACCCTTTATCCTGAGGGGAAGAGAGCCCCTCCCCCTAGTGAAAAAAGCAAACCAATTATTTCAAAATGCTTCTCGTGGGCAGGTTCTTGATCCGGTCACAGCTGTATGTCCAGAAACTAAAGGTGGTGCCAAGGAGGTTTCTATAAACAGTGGGCTATGGCAATATTTCACAGAGAAATCCTGTGTGTGCTGATGTTCAACCCCCCAAATATCGGGGTACAGCAGTATTTCATAGAGACCTACGGCAGAAGAAGAAGAAGTCACGTGGTATGGTATATCATGTATACTTTACCACATGAACATGGTAAAGGAGCACAGGATAAGCCCACTACGTACAAGCTGTGTTATGAGCAGAGACTCTGAAGTGAGAAAGGTCTCGAATGCACGCACACACACACACACACACGTATGCACAGGCATGCACACACCACATGCACACATGTATACATGCACAGACATGTGCACACACACACCTCAGAGAAGGGGGAATTGATGTGAACTGGCCACACCACCTCCACATGGATAGAATTCCAAAGGCATCTTGTGAAATGGCCGTGACAGTCTCAACCTCAGGGCCTCAAGTTAACTGGGTGTAAAGTACTTGTGTTGCCTTGTGAATGACTAAGCTTCAGTGACCTTAAAAATCAGCTGTTCACAGCTGAGTTGACAGACTTCAAAATTTGAAGAAAGTGGAATTTTCTCCCCCCAGTCATTCTTGTGGGTTCAGGGATACTTTGTAGCAAAAGCACCCAAACTTGGGGGCACACGAGTTCTAGGAACTGGTTCGGGCTGGATCTCTGTTACTCTGTAACCTCAGTGGAGAGCCTGATTTCTTCTTTTCTGAAGTCCCCCCTCCCTGCCCTCTTGCCGTTTTGCCCCTGAGTGCCTGTTCTGCATTCCACTGGTTGGGATGATGACAGACCCTTTGGCACCAGCCTCCTCCAGATGCTGGGCGCCTGTCACTTGTTCCTGGAAGGGGCAAATCACTTTATCAAATCACAGCTTTTTTTTTTTTTTTTTTGCCATTATCTGCCCATGGTCAAGATTTATAACATTTACATTTTGTTCTCGCTTGTATAGAGAAATTAATTCTTTTGGGCTTTGTCCAGAGGTTAAATTGAAAACATCAAGTGATAGGTTCCAAAAGTGTTACATGCATATCACTTACTGTGGAGTCAAGCTGTGTGGTTGGACTTGCCGAGGACTTAACCCTGTGTCATCAGAGTCGTGTGTTTCAAAGCAGATGTAATTAATAAAAACTGGGAGGAGCAGGGTGGAAGCGGAGCGGACACAACACGTTGCAACAATTTAGCTGCTGTTACTCTCATTACACAGCATCCCATTGTGCCCAGTCCATCCAGAGTCTGTGTCAGTTATTAGGTAATTCATTTTTTTAGAGCTCCCTGGTTTCCTCTTCTAATCTGGGCCATTTGTTTTCATGTCCAGTGCGCAGCTGTCATCCGGGAATTTACTGTTACTGCACTCCTGCCTTAATTGCTGTATTTTCATAAAAACTCTTTCTGTTTGACAGGACAGACCCAACTACCTTGCTCTCCTTCGGAATTCCCCCAGCTGTTCCTGGTCCTTTGTTCCTCTTTGTGAAACGTGCTCTTTTGATCTCAAGTGCAGAGGGAGGAGTTAGTCATATTCCTCAGTTCATTTTATGTGTTATCACTGGTCCATCCAGGGCCCTGCCATTGCGTTATTTGTCGGCCCCTCCATTCTCATGTTCTCACTTCCCTTCCCTGCCTTGCCCACCTGTCCCTGACATGGACACCCCCTCAAATACATGTGCTAGACGAGCCTGGAAACACCTGGGATCTATGTGTATCATTCATTGTCACGTGGATACTATTGTTTCCTGTGTATACGTGTTTAAATGATACAAACGATATCATGCAACAGATTAACACAGTTTCTTCCTTTTTAGAGCCACCATTACAATGCCCCACAGAATGGTTTCACTGTCCCCCATGCCCGTGTTCCCCCGACTCATCTCTATCTACCTTACCTCAACTCCTGGTAAAACATGAGTAACATGACGTTTACCATTTTAACCGTTTTTCAGTGTAAATCCTGATACGTGCCACAGCACGGATGGATCTGGAACACACTGTGCTAAGTGAAACAAGCCAGACACAAAAGGGCAAGCATTGTATGACTCAAACTTATACAAAGTACCTAAAATGGGAAATTGACAGAAAGAAGCCGTAGACTAGAAGTTACTAGGTGCTGCGGTGGGTGGGAGCAATGGGGACTTACCGTTTGATGGGTACAGAGTTTCTGTTTGGGTTGATGAAAAGTTTTGGAAATAGATAGCGGTGATGGTTACACAACATGGGCATGTACTCAACACTACTGAACTGCAGAGTTAAACACCACCATTCTTTTGGGTCACTCTTTCCCCCCTTCACTTTATAGATGTGTATCGTGACATTGTGAGAGCGTAAGTGACCTCCCCAAGGGCACTCAGTCCCCGTGATTGCTGCCCAAGTCCCACAACTCCCATGCCAAAGTTTTCTTTTTCCTTCTTTTACCTCTACGCCTTCTCAGCTTGCATCACCTTCTTTTTATTCTCTCTACTCCCACCCGCTCTTTCACATCCACTCTCCTCTAATCAAGAGTTTCTCAGGAGTGGCACTGTTGACACTGCGGCGTGAGAATTCTTTGCTGTAGAGGAGCTGTCCTGTGCCTCGTAGGGTGTTGGTCTGAGAGGCATTTCTGGCCCCTGCCCATCAGATGCCAGTGGCACCCTTGCCCCCAGTTGTGACAACTGCAAATGCCTCCAGATATTGCTCGGTGTCTCCTGGAGGCAAAGTCACTCTAGCTGGGCATCACTGCTCTAAAGCAGTGGTCTCTCTCTCTCTCTCTCTCTTTTTTTTTTAAGTTTCTACAAGCTCCCCAGTGCTGCTGGTTCTGTAGGTTTGTGAAGCATGCATTGAATAACACTACTCTAAACTGCAGCCCAACAAGGTAACCCAATTCCCCCTCCGTTTTTGGAGATTGTATGCATCACATTTGCAATGCAAAACGACACCTCATTCAGTACAGCATTTGCCCTAAATTAAATTATGTCCACTCTGTGGAAGATGGGGATCCCAGCACTGAATGTCCAGAAGCGGAATGTCCCTGCGTGCTGGGGACCGAGCATGATCCAGTTTTACTCCCTACACTGGGCAAGTTAGAAACCAACCGGATAAATTACAAGGGAACGCTCATCAGAACCAATCATTTCGTTATTGGTGTTATTTTGAAAAATGATTTCATGAGCCTCACCTGCGTATTCAGCCAGCACAGTGAGAAGAGTTTGTAGAATGAACACCGTTGAAGGGATTAGCTCCTGATTGTGTTGTTGTGATCCACACAAAGGCCCCGGTGAGCTTGGGCTCTGGCGAGGCAGCCGCGTGGCCGTTCATAATTGCTCAGAGAGCTTCCTGGGAGAGCCGCGCATTAGCGAGGGGTTGGAGGCGGCTCCGCGTAGGAGCAGGAAGGGCTGTAATGCTGGTCTAAATGTCTTCAATTAGACGTGAAGGGGTGGGCTTCCTATCACAACCCAGCAAAGGAGCTCTTCTTGGGCTTCTGGGGAATTTTCACGCATCAAGGATTAAACATTTCCTGGATCTTTTTGGCTAATGCAGATCCAACATGCTCCTGGCGAGGGGGAAATTCACGGACCTTTTGAGTAAGAGTGAGAGTGGAGTTTTAAAAATACAGACGAAAGAAGATTTGACTTTGGGCGGTGGGCACACATGCAATGTACAGATGACGTATCATAGAAGGGTACACTCAAAACCCGTAAAATCTTACTAACCAGTGTCACCCCAATAAGTTCAATTTAGAAAAAGAAGAGAAACTTTAGAAGCACACGGAGTGGAGCCCACGTTGGACCCTTTTCTCTTTCTTTCTCTCCCTTCTCCCCATCGACTGTCTCCTTTCCCAGCTCCCTCTGCCTCTTTCTGTCCCTTGGATCTTTTTGCAAAGTGGACGTAAGGAAGCGTATGTATTTTTCTTTTGTTTTATGATTTGCAGTGTGAGTTGCTCTGTCTGCTTGTTTTCCTTACAAGACCCAGAGCATAGCAACAGAGTTCCAGGAAGTGGGATATGAAATTGTTTATCAGCTGTAAGAATTTTCAACCATTTGGTATTGATTTACCATCTTAAAAAAACATTTTGAAGTGTGAAGTTCAGTGCCATGAAGTACAGTCACATGGCTGTGCAGCTGATCCCCAGAACTTTTCCATCTTGCAAATCTGGACTCTACACCCATCAAAAAACTCCCACTGCCCCTCCCCCCAGCCCCTGGCAACATCTATCTGGCTTTCTGGGTGGATGAGTCTGACTGCTCCCAATGCTTCATGTAAATGAACTCACACAGCATCTGTCTTTTTGTGACTGGCCCATTTCAGTTAAATGTGATGTCTCCAGGTTCATCCACCTTGTAGCGTGTGTCAGAATTTCCTTCTTTTTAAAGGCTGAATAACATCCTCGTGTGAGTGCGTACCATGTGCTTATCCATCCGTGCACCAATGGACACTTGGGCTGCTTCCGCCTTTGGCTGCTGAATGGGCTGCTGGGAACTGGGTGTCCACGTTTCTCTTTGAGACCCTGCCTTCACTTCTTTTGGCCACATACCAGAACTGGAACGGCTGGGTCCTGTGACGATTCTGTTTTTAGTTTCCTCCGAGGAACTGCCATACTTTTGGTCATAGTAGCTACACCATTCTACCACCGTCCATGCATAAGGCTTCCGTTTTTTCCACATCCTCACCCATGCTTGTTATTTTTGGTTTCCTTTTCTCGTAGCCACCCTCATGGGCGTGAGGTGAAACCTATTGTGGTCAGTATGTTTGGGTCATGTGCCTGGCATTGCGCAGTGGCCAGGCTTGGAGCTTGTGGGTTTAAAACACATACAAGTAACTAACTAGGTGTCCACATTGTTTCAGAGAAGTTCTCGGGCTGGGATGGAGGACCTGACTAGTTCCTGGACAAGGGGTGTCTCAGGGGCATCTCTTAAAGACACGGTAGCTCACGCCCATGCATCCCCCTTGGAGGGGGACGTTTTCACGCCGCTCCTTTATGAGGTTTCTGGAGAGGTAGCCTTTTGGCTGCTCCTTTTGCAGAGGCCCATGGGTCCTTTCTGAGCACACAGGCGCTCTGGGGACTGGGACTTGCCAGACGTCTTCATCGGTCTTTAGAGAGCTCTCGCTCTTGCCAGCCGTTGTCCATCAATACATGGCAGTACCTCCTGGCCAGCCGCCCATTAAATTAGTCTCTGCCCTACAGAGAGTCACCCCTGGCCAAATGTTCCCTTGCTGGGAAGGATGCTCTGGTGACCTAAGGTGACCTGGATTCCTGTGATACCCTTTGCCAACTTGTGACCAGAAGTTGCAATGTCCTGGGAGTGGGGGGAGGTCACGGTGAAAGGGGCCGGGAGAGGTGGCTGGGCACTGCTGGGTTTGGACGCATTTTCTGTCGCTCCAAGGTTCAGACCTTCTTTTGCGAAGTGCCCAGATTGGACTTGATCCCATCTTGCTTGGGATTTGGAGAGTTTGAGAGGAGGGGGCTAGGGCAGCCGTCCTGATACTTTCTTAGGTAAGAGACGGATATGATGGGTGATGTCATAGGGTGACAGCAACCACAAGTGTGCTCCGTTTTGGGGAACATGGCTGCAATCTTGACCTTGTCTTTCCCACTCATCAGAGTCCACTGGAAAGCTGGATTGGAAGTGTGATGTCATGACAGGGAAGCATGCTTACCAATAGTACCTGAGACTTACTTGGCACATTCTCCAAAGCATATGCTGTTTTAAGTGATTATTATTATGCATATTTCAGGCTCCACCTACAACCTGGGGTAGACAGACTGTATGTGTGGGCCACATCTGCCTGCCACCTGCCTGTGTATAGCCCGAGGGCTAAGGATGGCTTTTGCGTCTTTGAAGTAGTTGAAAAACACAGAGGAGCATTCTGTGTCTTGTGAAAATCGTTCGCCATTCAGATGTCAGTGTCTGTGAATGAACCTTGATGGGACCACAGCGATGCCGATTTGCTTGTGTTATCTGACTTTCTCACTGTGGTGGCATGGCTGAGCCGTTGCCACAGCTGTCCCAGGACCCGCAAAACCCCAGATATTTATTACGTGGCTATGTACAGAAAGAAAGTTTGCTGGCAGTTTTCAGACTCATCTTTATTGGAATCCACTTCATACTTGGATTTGTTTGTTGAATATTTGTCATGCCTGTGATGGGCATCTTGCTCACCACTGTCATTCTAGATCTGGGTACGGAATGACAGTTCCGGTGAGTTCACTGTAACCCCTACATCTGGCGATTCTCCGTCTCCCATTAATGATGGTGCTGCAGTTGTCACTCTCTTTTCCCAGTTGATCTACTGGAATTGCCAGTATCTACAGGCTGCCCTTCCGAGGCGTTGCGGGCGGGGGGGGGCGGGGGGCGGTTCCTGAGCAAAGCCTCCCTGTTCCCCATACCTGTTCTGAGGGTTTTCCTCTGGGCTCCAGCCCCTGAGCTCTCTGTGGGGCATCTCTCTCTGCCTTCACCCTAACCCTTTTATGGGATGCCCAGGAGACTGGGAGCAAGAGCAGGAGAATGTATCACAGAAAGGTTGGGGTCCAGTACCCCCGACTCCACCTGGCCCAGAGCTCCTCATCGCCCTCGGGGCACTGCAGCTGCTGCCCCCCATCTCCTGCCCCCATGGGGTCAGCCTGTTTTCCACAGTCAGTGGTGCCTTTGACCATCTCTCCCCCCCAAATCAGGTCAAAGCCCCCTACTCCCACTTTGTTCCAGAATGAGGAGAATCCTTCCTTCCCCACTGACACAGAAGTGACTTTAGAGCGAAGTGTCTCTGCCCCTCCAAGAGTGATTCTCCCCAAATCACAGAGAAGTCTCCCCTCCCCTTCTTCCCAAGGTGGACTCAACCTCTGTCTGAGGGGCTACTGGAAAAATGCCGACGGCTTTAAAGGAGGGGTTTGTCTTCCACTTAAGCCTCCAAGATGGTACAAATATCAGGGCCCAGATTCATATAATGAATGAATGAATGAATATGGCAAAATGTAATCTATATAATTTTATATAACATATATAATATATGTAGTGTACAACATGCACTTTTCTCTATAGACCAACCTATAGTAAAACATATTTGCTGTACATAGTAAATTACATACTAAATTTCTATAAACATTAAATTAGTTTAAAAACTTTGGTACTTTGTTGTTAGTTACCCGTGACTGTTACCTCATAGGGATTCTGACCCGGGGTGGTCAGTCTCTGGTTCAGAACTAAGTGAAGCTGGAAGCAAGTGCTGACGCCCAAAGACGAAGGATGACTCTCTCAGTGGGTGACTGGGCTTCACTCTGTGCCAGCCCGCAGTCTGGCTTCCTGTTCCAGCTTCAGCTGGTCCCAGGGTCCCCAGGACAGGGGACAGAGGAGGTGAGGAGAGGACAGTTGGGGGCACAGATTGGTGACATCTTCTTCCTGGAAACATTCTTGCAAGTGTATGGCCCACCGGCAGCAGGTGGTTCTGGGCCCCTGAGTCTAGGGGATGTCATGGTGTGGATAACATCGCCTGTGCTGAGTGGGCACAGATGGACGAAGTGGGCTCCCCGGAAGCTGGAGGAAAGCCAGAGAGGCATGGGGTGGGTTCGTGGGCTGAGCAAAGCACTTCGATGCTGCACCGGTGGTGTCTGGTTAGCCACTGACTGTGAGGTCCTTCAGGGGCAGCAGCCACGACCGAAGAGCCATCAGCATGGGCGGGGCACCGGTGACAGCAGTGGCAGTGGTGAGAGAGTGCCCATGTGTGTCTCTCTTCTTTGCTGTCCTTTTCTCATGAAGAAAGTCATAAATTCATTGTGTACATTTAAAAATATATATAGATGAGAGGGAAAAAAAGGAATCCAATCCCTGAGCGATTTCATTTAAAAACAATTTATGGAGCTTCTCCTAAAGTGAGGTTCCAGATTCCGGGAATAGAGGGACAATAGAACAGACCTCCTCCACCCTGGACTTTATAAACAGCTGAACGAACGAGTAAGATTTTTTCAGAAAGTGGCAAAGGCAGTGAAGAAAATAAAACAGAGCCCAGCGTAACTTGGTACAAGGTGAGTTAAGCAAGAGACGATTTATCCTTCACATTTTCGTGGGGGTGCTTTCAAGGCCTTTCCCCTCGTAGCTGCCCCTCCCCTCCCCTCCCGATCTCGGTAGGTACCATCTCTCTAAAAATGGGATCCCGACGAGCATTCTGGGCTGCAGTCTTATTGCCCGCTTGATACATTGTGCTCATCTCTCTGTGTCATTATTTACTCACCTGCATCTTTATTTGATGGAGGCAGAGCAATGTATCGTGTAGGTTGGGCCACACTTATGTGTCCTGTAGGACGGTGCATGGGCCACTCAGGTTGCTCCCGGGGCACTGAAGGGGTGACGCCCTGGGGTCTGTCTGTCCTCTTCCTTCCATCGGCACCGCCCTGCCCTGGCTTCGGCTGGCACTGCCCCTCCCTTGGACCATTGAAATAGGCTTCTCATGAGTCCCCAGACTCCATCTTACACTCTTCAGACCAGATTTTGTCTTTGTGATTATGTCGCTCTTCCTCCCCCGAACTGTCATGGGTTCCCTATTGCCTATACAATAAAACCTAAACCCTCAGCTTTATGGCTTTTGGGTTGGACGTGAGTAAAACTGCATGGCTTAGTAAGTACGTGAAAAGACATTCAACATTCTTAGTCCCCAAGGAAATGCAAGTCAAAGCCAGCTGGGTAAAGTGGCACAATGAGGTGCCACTTACTGGGTGCTAGGGTGGGGAAATAGATTATGTGTGTGTGTGTGTGTGTGTGTATGATATGCATGTCAAATACATATAGTAGAATAGATTATATATATATATATATAATGGAATTTATCTACACGCAAACACACACATATATCTCTGTCTATATATAGCTATGGATTTATATATAACGGAGCATAATAAGTGTTGGCAAGGATGCAGAGAAATTGGAACCCTCATGTATTGTCTGTGGGAAAATAAAAAGGTGCAGTCTTTGTGGAAAACAGTTTGGCAGTTCCCCAAAAAGCTAAGCTTAGAATAACTATACAACTAAGCAATTGCACTTCCAGGTCCATACCCAAAACAACTGAAAACAGGGACTTGAAGAGATACTTGTATGCCAGGATACACTGTAGCATTGTTCACAATAGCCAAAAGATGGAAGCAACTCAAGTGTCCACCAACAAATGAATCAACAAAATGTTACATGACGGAATATTATTCATTCATGCAAACGAAGTTCTGATCAATGCTATCACGCGAAGGAACTGTGGAAACCTTATGCTAAGTGGTATAAGCCAGACATGAAAGGACAAATACATGATCCCATTTTTCTGAAATATGTAGCATAGGCAGATTCATAGAGACAGAAAGCAGATTAGAAGTCACCATCTACACGGGAATGGGGAGGTACTGCTTGGTGGGTGGAGTGTCTGTCTGGAATCTTGAAACAGTTTCTGGAGTGGTGACAGTGGCAGAACGGTGTAACTATCATTAACGCCAATGCATTGCAGTCCAGAAATGGTTACAATAGCGAGTTTTAGGCTACGGATATTTTGCCACAAGGAAAACCAAAGTGAACCGGACGGACGCTTGTCCAGCCCGGCTCCGCCCGCACCTTTGCTCACACAGTCCACCCTTCTCACTGCTCCCTTCCGTGTCTGCCACTGAAATCCCTTTCCGTCCTCTGGGCCCATCTCACGTGGTCCCTCCTCCCCGACGGCTTTTCTGACTCGTTGTCCCTCCATCTGCCTGCAGATCAACGGGACCTTTAACGTGTTGGAACTGTCGGAGGAATTGTATATGCTCCTTTCACACTGTTTTGTTGCCCAAAGCCCCTGCTAGGTTGTAAGTTCTCTGGGCACCGGGACCTTACTCACCCTATTCATCTTTGCATTATTCATTCAACAAGTATTTATCGAGCCCATTAAGTGTCAGCTTGAAATATGATGCCAGTATACCATAAAGGTCCAATTAATGTTAAACTGAATTGAAATGTCAGAGGTGGTCTGAGCCCCAAATCCTCCAAGGAGTTTCCGAGGGGTGTAACCTTAAGGAGGGGCCCCTGACTCCTGACTTAAAAGCCTTGTGGGCTTTCATTCTCGGAAGCACTGGACTCCGACAGATTGTTTTTCTTTCTTCTTGGAACACACATCACCCATCTTTGGGGAAGATTTTTTTTTTCCCTTCTCCCAGTTCCAACCCTTGTGACTTCAGTGATCTGCCACGTTTCTTACACTTTTCTCTCTCGGTCACTGTTGATTGGTTGAAGGTGGGCAATGGACCCAAGCCAGCGTTTCCCTGGGATTTTTGAGACCAGGAGCGAGGAGGAGAGCCTGGCAGAGGCCAGAAGGCATACTGCCACCTGTGTAAGGAGCGGGCGGGCAGCAGGCGAGGACAGGGTGGGTGCACAAGAAGAAGAGAGGAGGCGGGAAGAAAGACCCCCGGGCCCAGGTGCACCAGAGATCCAGGTGTGCCTGTCTGTGCCGTAGCTGCTTGTCTCCACCTTTCCCGGTGTCTGTGAGGCAGACACTCCCCTCTGGTCCAAGTTAGAGTTGGGATTCCATCCCCTGCAACCAAATCGCTGCACCTCCCGGAGCTCGAACTTTCTCATGATAAAGTGAGGATAATAGAACGGTCACTTTATCATTAAACATGAGGCATATAAAATGCTGATGATAGTGCTTGGCCCGTAATACGGGCCCGATGCATTTGAACAATGATTGCTGTCTGAGTCGGCATCCACAGTGCCCGAGACCACGTGGGCCATGCACTGAAGGAGAAGAGACATTGTGGATTCTCCTCACAACTCTGCCCACGGGAGGTCATTCTTCATGGCGTTAGTGCCTCTGTGCTGTCCGTCCTTGCGAGCCCTGGCCATGTCTCCTTCTCTGATGACAGTCTGAGTTCCGAAGGTCCTTCACCCTTTGCAGCCAGGTCTCGCTGAGGTGTCTCCCCGCCGTGGGGGCCGGAGGCGCAGAGGGATTCGGTCCACACCCTAAACAGAGCCTCCCCTCATCGCACCCCTGTTCAGCCCACCTGGTAGACACTAAGCATGCAGCTCGAAGCGTTTGGCTGGTGTGTTTGTTGCCAGACACTAAAACCGTGTTGTTGGGGCCATGGGCTGTATTATGTCACCAGCTGAGGCTGCGAAAAGTTAGAACTGCTGAATGAGCTGTCTGCTCCGACCTTGATCTTCAGTGGGCACCCCTGTACTCACCGGGGGGACATGCTGAGACACTCACCGTGAACTCTGTGAGTTACCTGGGAAGGTGTCTTGCTCTTGCAGTGGCATTTAGTGGCAGCATCTCAATCGTTATTTAAAATATTTTATAAATTATTCAAGACATTAAAAGTATAATAACAGCAAATGCGTAAATCACGGCTATACTATGCCAGATGCTGTTTTAAGTGCTCTGCACGTGCTCACTCAAAGGCTCACCTTTGCTGTATGTTAGAATCACCTAGGTAATTTTAGGAAGTCCCGATACCACACCTGGCACCTGTGCATTCAGGACCGCTGGGCTTCGGAAGTGGTAAGAACCCCCCAGGCTTTCCAATGTGCAGTCGAGGGCGGGAACTGGTGAATGAACTCATTCCACCTTCCAACGAGCCTCTGCAGCGGGAGCCGTGCCTGCCCATGTTGTGCAGTTGTGGAAACTGAGGCACGGTGGGCAGGTTAAGTGACTTGCCCAAGGTCACGCGGCTGGTAGATGTCAGAGTTCGTGCTCTTTATCCTACAATGCTACAACTGCTGCACTTCACCGGCCTCCAGACAGAGGCCTGAGCGTCGCCCTGGATTCTCGGTCCACACCCCACTGCCCGGGGCGCCTCCTCTCCCGGGCTTCTCCCGGGCTCTCCCGAGTCTCCTCGCTGGTCCTCGCACCTCCCATCTCAGCCCTTGACCTCAGCTGTGTCCAACAGAAGCATAAGACATACAGCACATGTGATGTGGAAGTCTCTATGAGTCACATCTAAAGAGTAAAAGAGGGAACTTAGCCCTGGCTGGGGTAGCTCAGTGGATTGAGTGTGGGTTGCAAGCCAAAGGGTTGCTGGTTCGATTCCCAGTTGGGGCACATGCCTGGGTTGCAGGCCAGCTCCCCAGTAGGGGGCACGTGAGAGGCAACCGCACATTGACGTTTCTCTCTCTTTCTCCCTCCCTTCCCCTCTCTCTAAAAATAAATAAATAACCTCTTTAAAAAACAGAGTGAACTTAATCTCAATATACTTTATTTAACCCAGTATACCGCCAATGTTATCCTTTTGACATGTAATCCATATGAAATATATTAATGAGATATTCTGCATTCCTTTTCTTCCACATGAAGTGTTCAAAGTCCTGCGGCCGTGAAGTATCTTATGGTTGCAGCCCATCTTGGCCCGGACTAGATGTGTTTCACGAGTTCACATGACATGCGAGCGACGGCCACCGCGTTGGACGGTGAGCCTCTCCACCCTGCAGCCAGAGTGAAATTTCTGAAAAGTCAGCTTTTCAACACGTGTCCCCGGTTCCCCATCACTTCCAAAATAAAGTCAAGGTGGGGGGAGGATTAAATGTGGGAGGTGGGGTGGGTAGGGCGGGGGAGAGTAATGGGGGAAAGGGGGCCACTGTAATTGAACAACAATAAGAAAATAAAGCCCACCGGGGCACCTGTGATTGGGTCCCAACTCACCTTTCCAGACTGCCTTTTCAGAACCTCTCCATGCGCAGGCTGCCAGCCTTAACACACGTCTTTCTCCCCCTCAAAACACACCCTGGCTACCCAGGTCTCCGTGCCTTTGCACAGGTGGTTCCCTTCACGCCGTCTCTTTCCACTCTTCACTAGAAAACCTCTTCCCCAAGACCTAACTGAAACGCCTTCTCCTCTGACCATCTTCCAGCTTTTATCTAGGAAGAGCGAGTCCCACCCTCCTGTGGATTCACATGGCACTTGAACGTAGCTTGTACAGTATTTCTTGCTAACTGTCCATGTACTTGTTTCCCTCTCAAAACCAAGGGCATCCCCAGGGCAGGGACCGCAGCTTGTCCGTCTGTCTGCTCCTAGTGCCCTTCTCCCTAAACGCCCCACAAAGAGGGGTCAGACACACTCCCTCACACCAGTTCCCCTCATTCATTTTTATTCCTCGCCTGGTTTGTAGACACGTTTGTTTGGGGACCTCGTGATCTAACCCTCCCATTTCACAGATGGGGAAACTGAGGCCCCCCCAGCCCATTTCCTGGCTGTCTCCACTCAGCTACCCTGCTGCTTACTGGTACGCTTTCTGGAAAATGTAAGGTGACATTAGCTTGAGAAGAGTGAGAAAGTGAATCCACTGTGTATAATCAGCGGTTCATGAAATAATACAGTGCAAATAAAACATGTGTAAAGGAGGTTGCATTTCAAATGCCCTAGGGTTGCTGGGTGCCTAGTGGAATCCTCTTACCAGTTCTGGTATGAAGAGAAAAGAGATCAAACAGATGGTTTTTGTAAATTTTTACCCCCCCCCCAACCCAGTTGGGGCTGCTTGCTCACGAGGGAGAGCCCGCTGCAGGTGGAGCAGAGCTGGCAGGCGGTGTGTCTGTGCCTCCGTGAGTAAAAACCATTTGGGGTGGGTCATCTGCTGCTTCGGTCACAGGGAGCATCAGCCCCCTGTGTGACTGTGGCAGGGGAGATGACCATCATGTGCCCAGAAGGGCCGGTTTGGGGCGCTAGGACATTGCGAAGTGTTGTTTCATGCTCTTGAGTTCAAGTTCTTGGCCATCCGACTTCCTGGTAGTCTCAGCCATTTGGAAATGGGACCCTGAACCTGGGCCTTAGTGTAAAAGAGAGCTTTCTGATTGGACAAGCGTGGTCCAAGTTTCTCTTGGCAACCCCAGTGTGCTGGGACAGAAGTCAGAGAGCCACGGGGGAGGCAGAAGGGGGCCACTCAGGGGAGCGGTTATCTGGAGCTGTTGAACACAGGTATAGGGAGCACGTCTCGGCGCCCAAGAGCGTCACCGTCGTACACAGAGCAACGCCAATCTGATGGACACTGTTCACGTTCTAGAATTAATCAGGCAGGAGATTTAAGAGAGGCATCGAATCTGACCAGCAGGCTCCGATTTGGGGGTTACCAGTAGCCCCCAGCCCAATAATTCAATAGAACAACTTGCAGAACTCAGGCCAGTGCGACCCCATGATTACAGTTTTATTGTGAAGGGCACCAGTGAAGACCGTCCGAAGGAAGGGGCGGAGGCGGGGCTCTGGGAGGGCTGCAGATGCAGAGCAGCTTCCGTGTCCCCAAGATCATTACCCCTCTGGCACGTCAGGGTATGGTTGGCAACCGGGGAACTCACTGGAGCTCCCGGCGCTCAGAGCTTTCATTAGGGTTTCATTATGCAGGCACGACTGATTGAATCATTAACCCTGTGACTGAACTGTAGCTCTCTTCCTTCCCTGACCCTAAGGAGGGACAGACTGACATCCCTTGACCCGAAGACCTCACCCCCTATTCACATGGCTGGTCATTTGAGTAAGGCCAATGCGGGCCCCCTGCCACCCCTGCAGGCGCCCACTGTAGTCACCTCATTACCATGGACTCAGGTGTGGTCTGAGGGCCCCACCAGCAGTAACAAAGGTACTTCTACCATTTGGGAACTTCCAGGGGTTTAACAGAGGCTGAGTCCCAGGAGCTGGGAGTTAAACACCAGACATCCTCTTCATTACCCAACCGTCTCCCAGGCTGGACTGCAGCTCCTTCTCAGGCTGGGTTGTGGCCGCAGCCCACCGCAGGGTCTTTGCGGCCACCACCTGCACACCCAGCACCAGCATCTGGCTGAGACTTTCAGCACCTTCCTCCCACAGCCTCAGCAGAGGTCCCTTCTGGGTCTCGTCCCGGACCCCCTGGTTCCCCATTTCCAGCCCCATTCTCTCTTCCTCCCAAAGCTGTGGCCTTGGGAAAGTCCACTTCTCTGTGTCCCCATCTCTTCATTGGTAAAATACAGGATGTATTGGGTCGGCCAAAAAGTTCGTGTGGTTTTTTTCTGTACAGCGGCTCTAGTCGTGCTGAGTTGTCTTTAACTTCATTTAAAACAATTTTGTTAGATTGTATTGTGACAGCTGTCATGTCAGAATGCACTTTAAAAAACTTGTTGAAATTGGTGAATTTTTGTGTAGCCGTTTTAATATTGAAGATGGGAGAAAATATGCAACATTTTGGCATATTATGCTTTATTATTTCAGGAAAGGTAAAAATGCAACTGAAATGCAAAAAAAAAAAAAAGGTCTGTGCGGTGTGCAGAGAAGGTGCCGTGACTGACTGAACGTGTCAAAAGTGGTTTGTGAGGTTTCTTGCAACAATTGACATTTTGACCAACTAATTCTTCCCTGTGGGGCTGTGTTACACACTGAAAGATGTTTAGCAGCACTCCTGGCCTCTACCCACTAGAAACCAATAGTGGGAGATAGCCAACATACTCAAAATACCCAAATCAATAAACATATTGGTGAAAATGAAAAAGGTGTCTTTTATTTTATGGAAAAAACCAGATGGACTTTTTGGCCAACCCAATAGATTAGTTTTGACTCAGCGAAGATGGTACTTATCCCAGGAAACTTTCTCCAGAGGACACTTTTGCTTATTTTCTTGTGCTAGCATCTGAATTCCTTTCCTTTTTGGTGGGGGGAGGGGAATCTTGCACCTTATGAGATGAATTTTCCTCCTATTATAAAAGTCAAAAGGGTCAGATCTTGCTTTCTCAGCCTTTTGTGCAGCTTGGATGTGCTCACATGACCTAGGCTTTGGCAATCAGACCTTCACGTTCTCGGAGGTGGTGATGTCGGGACTCAGGGTTGGCGGCGGTCTCCATGGAGCATGCGCACCTTCCCCCACTCCCCAACCCCCGGTGCGTTTTCCTGGCTTCTCTTTCTCCTGAGCTCCAATGGCCCTTCTTCTGCGTCTGTAACTCCTTTCCGCACCCATTTCTTCTATGGCTCGCTTCTTCTACCTCTGTGACTTTCTAAATAAGCTTTCTCTTACAGTTTGAAAAAAATAAAAAAGACTCAGGGTGAAACCAGCCAGAATCAGATTTCATCATCTGAAGACGTTGTCCGATACACCTTCCTCAATTGGCCAGATTGGCCAGGTGGCTTTCTGGATGCTCCACCTGCACCCTGTCGTCTGTCCCCACCTCCACTGGTATAGCTCACGTGTACTGGGTCTTCCTGGGAGTTACACGCTCTCTCATTGATTCCTTAGTGTTATACCCATTTTACAGATGTGGTATGCGGACACGAAGACACTGTCCTAAGTCATGCAGCTAGAGAGAGCAGTTAGGAATGTTCTCAATCTGATGCCATAACCTTCTCTTTGACCTGTCATGCTATAGGACCACTGTTTAACCCTTCTGCACCACTCTGGAGGATAGAGGATAGGTGTCTGTTTTGTACCTCCGGCATCTCTCAACAGGCCTGGGACATAGTAGGTGCTCAGTGAATACTCAAGCTCAAGGAGATGACAAGGTCTCACCTGGCCCAAACACTCCATGAACACCCATGAGCTGCCCACCCACCAAACCGCTCCCGGGCCACCAGTCGCCCCTCTGGAACTTGTTTTCCAGTCAATAGGAGTCATTCATCACCTCACACACCTGTTCTCACAAATGCCTCTGTGTCCACGGGAAGTTGAATGTTTGCTCCATTGGCCAGCTTTTCTTTTCGACCTCTGCTCCCAGTTCTCGGGCCTTTGGGCATGAAGGTGCCCGCGAGGCACCTCTGGGTCATGCCCTCCCACCTCCTTTAATGAGAAGGATTTCACACCGTCAGTGAGAGTTTCACATCTTCGGTAAGGTTTGGGCATAGTGAATTTTGCCATCTGGAAGATTTAGATGGATTCAGACACATGGCATTACTGGATCTCTGGCTCTGCCTCCAACTAAAAGATGACCAGTTGAAATCCCGAGACAAAACCCTCCAAATATTTCTCCCTGTGGCTCTTCTTTGGGCCCGGGAGATGGGGGTGGTGGTTATGCATTGCCTCCTCCTAGTCCCTAATCTGTTTAGTTGTAAAAGATTTTTGTTTGAATAACTATCCCTTGCCTAAGCAGAGTAGGTCTCCTTGCTGCCTTTTTTTTGTAGAAGGTTCTGTTTTGTTGGCAAAGACAAGGGGAATGTAATACTAATATAAACCACTGGGTGGTGCTACGGCTCTGAGAAATACTCTCTTGGATAGTGGCGAGCAGGAGGGTGGAGTAAGTCAGTCTTGTGGTTTCAGCATCTCCCCTGCCCAAGACCAGGACAGACGTGTTCTGGACTTGGCTCTGCCACAGTAATATCACCCAGCCCTGGGCCCATTGCATGACAGATGCTCACTAAGTGTAACTGCTGTTCCTGTTAGTATCTGAGTACCACACCCAGATTCCACAGCTCCAACCCTTTTCCAGCCAGACATCCAACACACAGCTCAATTTTATTATCCAGGATTTGAGGAAGAGAAATACAGCGCAGGAATCTGGAGAGGCAGTGGGCAGAGTCCGGCTGGACCGATGAGTAGCTGGGAGAGTCTGGAAGGTTGAGACTGGGGCGTGAGGGTGAGGGAGCTGCCGCTTGGGAGCCTGTCCCTTCAGAATGTTGCAGGAGCCAGTCTCCAGGTGACCCTGCTGCTTCCTTGTGGGCACCCAGGAGAGGAGGCAGGAAGCAGGAGCACAATAGAGGCCTCCTCCCCGGGGACAGCTGGGCGACTGAGGCCCAGGCTAGATCTGGACGCTGTGGGGCCGGATGGGGTTGCTGATCCGGTTCTGCAGCCAGGTGATGTAATCCGCCTGAGGCATGTGGATTATGTGTTCTCGCACAAACTGCGGGGCAAACACAGCGGGGCCTCAGGTTTGGTCTGAACGCTAGACTCCTTGCCTTCCCTCTCTCCCCCACCCCCGGAAGATCCTGGACTGTTTGTGGTTGGGGCTGGTGGTCTCAGGATGCCTCTAACCACTCGGGCATTCCTAATGCTGTGAGCATCATGCCCGGGGGGTGGGGGTGGGGAGGATTCTTTCAAGAAAAAATCCCTTTCTAGCGTCCTGGTTCAGGAGGCTGATTTTAAGCCTCTTCTATTGACCCCGAAAGTCTGGCAAGATCAGGAAAACCCAGCTGTCTGCATAGTTCTTTCTTTTCTATTCCTTAATATCTTAAAGAAAATCATTTGTCCATGAACTTCATGGTTCATAGGCCCTTTTGAGAATGGATGACAACTGTGGGATTGCTCCCAGGGAAGGGTTAAGAGACAACGTGGTTTTGGGTACCTGTAGGTCAGGACACCCCACACCCAGGTTATCAGAAGTCTGTGATGTCCCTCATTGGAGAGGAACATGCTAAGTTTTACCAGCTGGGGCCGTGACCTCCCCTCAGAGAACTGGGGGCGCCTCCACACCCCCCACCTCTTACCCATTCAGAGATTGCCCCCTAACTGGCAGGTTAAAGGCGGAGCCCTTAACTGGCAAGTGAAGGCTGGGCAGTCGCCGTGGTTCGTTTTGGGCTAGCTGGCAAGTCTCTCCTGACCCGGTGAGCTCCTCCAACAACTGCAGCTGTCTTGCTTCAGGGCCTTTGCACATGCTCTCCCCTCTTCCAGACCTGCCCTTTCCCCTTCTCTCCCTGGCTGTCCTTTCACTGTTCAGGTCTCAGCTTAAAAGTCGCTCACCTTCCCCAGACGCCCTGGTTCAGACAGGCCCCCTCTACCTTGGCCTTGAACTAGCGCTCCTCAAACTCTGTTGTGCTTACAGATTGCTGGGGGTCCCCTCTACAAGAAGATGCCCAGTTGGTAGGTTTGGCATGGAGCCCGAGACCCTGCATGTCCAGCAAGCACCCAGGTGGAGTCCATGCCATGGGTCCATGGGCCACAGTTTGAGTAGGCAGATTTAGAGGGCTGCTGGTGATGGCTGTCGTTTATTTTATCCACTGGCCCATTTATTTCTGTCTCTCCAAAGCCTCCAGGTGTCCAGGGGGCACCATTTACAAAGCAAATATGGTGTCCCCTGGAGCTGAACAAACAAGGTCAGGTGGTGATCGGAGCTCCGTGAAGGGAGAGATCTTTGTCTTTCTAATTATGCTCAGAGCCCTCAACTGGTGCCTGGACTGCGCCTGAGGCGGTGTGGGGGAGGGCCGAGGGCGGTTACCTCGATGGCCACCGCGATGTCAGGAGAGCACAGTTCCCAGATTCTCAGGTCCTGTAGAACCTTCAGGAGGACGTGGGGCCTGATCCTCAGGTCCAGGTTTTCCCCAAACTTCTGCAGTTTCGCCAGGATCTTCTTGGCGGGGCGGAAATTCTTCAGGTCTTCCGGGAGCTTGGACAGAAGATCAAAGTACCTGCCATGTGAAGAAGAGAGGGCCAGGCCGGACGCCGCTGGGAGGTGGGCCCGGGCCCCTCCGGCCCTGCGCCCCCACTCTCTTCCCATCCCTCGTGGGATGTCTGCGGGGTGGCATCAGGCTTTGTCTGGGGGACTCCTCTCCATCCCACCTGCAAGGGGCCCACGGATCCCGCAAGTCTTTCCTGAGTGGGGGTAGGAGAAGCCGGGGCATTGCATGAAACAAACGGATCAGGGACGTGCTTTAAAGAGATGCATTTACGATTTTTCTCTCAAGCAGACAATGTGAAAAGCTTGCAGGGAAGGAAGGGACGCTGAGATTGTGAAGCTCCACTTTTGTGAGTGACTCAGGCCAGGGAGGACATGGACACACCTGCGGGGAACGTGCCAGGATGCAGGAGTCTTTCCCACAGGGGACAGGGGATGCAGGGGACGATGGAGGAGGCGGAGGAGGGGGGAGGGGACCCCCTCACCCCCGGGGTGAAGAGGGGAGGAAGTGCATGTGTATTTGCCACGCTCCGCAGTGAATAAGCTTGGGCCGCAGCTCCAGGTGTTTCGGCAGGCTTTGAGAACCTCTCCGAATGCTGTGACCGAGTGTGAGGGTCGCCTGGTAGTTCACGGTGGGAGCAAGGTGGATTCTAACCTGGAGGTGGTTGAGGTGTGTGGTCTGAGTTTGAGGCATCCGTTTAAAAAAGGGGGGTTGGCATCTCTTAAGATAAAAGGACCCCCCAATATATATGCACCGATTGTGGAAAAATTTGAAGAAATTGACCAACCACCGTACCTTTTGTGCTCATACTCTTCTCTATTTTATACTTGATGATCTATATTCATATATATTTATTCATGTCTCTTTGTAAGCTCCCGTTCCACATTACTAAAATCGTGGAAGGAATTCTGGGTACGTGTTTAGACTTTCTCATTTCACTCTGAGAGCTTGGTGTACTTGCCCCGCCAGGATTAGGTTCGTAAAACCACAGTTCATGTGGCTCCAGCTCTGGCTGCAGAGGAGCGGAGAGACTGGGGTCAGATGGGGGGGGTTAAATCCTGACGTTTCCTTGTTTGCAAAGTAGGGATTAACACGAACCCTCCAGGATTTTCGTGGGGAATAAAGAGATTGCTGATGAACACTGCTGACGGGGGTGTCTGCCATCCCATAATCGCTCCGCTCATGTGGCTGTGGGTTGTGCTTACAATGGCCCCTGGGCACCGCCTTCCTAGGATATGCCTGCCTGCTTTTGTGTCCTTCAGGGGTTCCATTATTTGGGGAACACAGTGACCGCCCCTCAGGCCTCGGACTCTGTAGAAGTCTTCAGGTTGGTTTGCCTCATCCGCAGCTCCCATAGGGGCTGGTGAGTCAGCCCTTATCTGTGAAAGTCTGAATCAGACAGAAGACAGGTACAGAGAACAGAGCCAGCTGGGTCGTCAGCGCTTCAGGACTGGAAGGATTTTGCTTGACTGTGCTCTGGGGATAGTCTGTGTGGAGGACCATTGTGCTGGCCGAGGACGGTTTGGGGGAGATGCCTATG
The DNA here is from genome assembly GCA_004024845.1 of Tonatia bakeri. Lineage (NCBI taxonomy): Eukaryota > Metazoa > Chordata > Mammalia > Chiroptera > Phyllostomidae > Tonatia > Tonatia bakeri. The sequence continues at coordinate 49,316 of PVIA01003411.1, forward strand.
TCCCGAACGCAAACGGGATCAAAGGTGGCTTTGTGACAGCAGCCCCCCCCTGCACCCCTTCAAGGGCCATCTTATCTGGTTCTCGGGATCTTTACCAGTGGTCGGCAACTTCTTCTACACGTCCTTTTACCACGGAGACCTTATGTCTCATTTTTGCTACGTCCTTTTGGAAATTCGAGACGAGGACAAAAGCATGGAACTTCTGGAGGCCTCTCTCTTCCTGGCGCCTGCGTCACGGGTTGTTTGAGAAAGAGGACGAAGGGTCAGACTCCTGTCTGCTTCAAGCCTTACGCCAGCTGCCCTTTGAGACCGGATGCGAATGCTTTTTCCATTGTGAGGTCTCCTCAACCCGGCCAGCCCCTGTTGAGTTTACTCTCTGGCTTGACTATGAGATGATACAACTCTCTCCAAAGTCCCGCAATGCTTTTTTCTTGCTAAATCCAGTAACTTTTTAATATGCATTTATTTATTTGTTAGTTTATTTATTTTTATCTTAATCATTGTTCAAGTACAGTTTTCTGCTTTTTACTCCCATTCCAGCCCACCCACCCATCCCTCCCCACCTCCCTCCCATTACCACCCCCCCTAGTTTTTGTCCATGTGTCCTTATATTTGTTCCTGTAAACCCTTCCCCTGGAGTGTCCGTCCGCCCTCCGTCCACCCCACCTGCTCCTCTTTATCCCTCAGGGCTCAGCCATAGAGTCGCCCAACCTAAATGAGGCCCCCACAGTTTCTCCCTCTCACTGTGCCCTGTTCCTTTCCTGCGTGGCAATGGTTGTAATTTGTACCTATGCCTTTATTCATTTGATTATTTTCTTGCCACCCACGTTTTCCAGGAGAGACTGGAAGCCTCCCGAGGACAGAGACCATGTCCTTACTGTCCCCCGCTCTAGCGTCAGCACCTGCACCTGCCCTCGGGGGGCACACAGTCGGTGCCCGGTGAACGTCCCCTTGAGTGAACGCGTCTACGCGTGCCCGTACTTCATGAGGATTTCCATCTTGTCCTGTAGACAGAAGCCGGCCTCCTGGGCCACGCTGTAGAACTTGGCCTTCATGGCGCTGCACACGCTGCTCTTGCAGTGGATGAGGTCGCGGTTGGCGCGGCTGCAGACGAAACCAGGAAGGGCTCGGGGCGTCAGGCCCGAGAGACGGACCCACGAGGCTGGCCTCTCTGGGCTCCAAGGTGCCTGGCGGTGGGGATTCCCTGGACCCCCCTGGGCTCTCTGCCCTCCCCTGGAGCCTCCCGCAGTGATCCCCTGGATGGAGGAAGGACAGACCTCCCCAACCCATCAGGCTGGCTGTGCAGGCCTTACTTAATGAGCCCACGGTGAGACATCTGTCCACTTGAGCCCAGCCAATGTTAGGGACCATAGATAAAAATGGAATGGGGAGCTGGGAGATTCAGGTTCAAACTCCAGGGCCACACTTCCCAGCTGCGTGGGTTGGGCAAGACGGTCATTGGCCAAGTTGCAGCCTACTTCTGTGTAGAATGGGGCAATGTCGCTGCCTCACAGGATTGCTTTGAGGAATAAGGAAGGCAGTGAATAGGAAATGCTTTGCCCAGGGAGTGGCATGGAGGAAGAAGTCCTTGCCATTGTCTGTGTTGTAGCTCGGCACCTTGACCATGAGCCCAGGCCCTGGGAGTCCCTCGTCCTGCAGCGGGCTCTATGGCTCTGGGGAGTCTGCCCACACGGGGTGGTTTCCACACCCCGGGGAAGATGCAGGCTCTGGTTGCCACTGGCACTCTCGCCCGCCTCCCTCCACTGCCCCCTGGCTTACCCTTTCGACTTCTTCTGAGTGGGCTGGCTGTGGCTTTCTCCACTTTTGCTGCTGGATCTGTCACTGCAACACAAAAGGTGGTTTCAAGTTGCCTAGGGCCTGCTTGCCACACAAATGGCACCTCCAGAGTCCCCCTGACACCCGCCAGCCTCCAGGATTCAGGTGAGGGAGGCGGTTCTAATCCAGGTGCTGGTGAGAGAGTTCTGTGGGTATTTTCCCGCCTCTTCTCCACCTTTGCTCCTCCCATGCTCCGTGCCTGGAGAGTCCCTGTTTCTTCTCCCCCTACTCAGACCCTGCCTGGAAAATCCCTGTTTCTTCTCCCCCTACTCAGCCCTGCCGTGTGTCGGGGTCTACAGCAGGTTCTGCTTGCTCTAGCTCTTCGGCCCAACGCTGGCCTTCTGTCTCTGCATATTGGCAGAATGACGCATTTCCTGGATCTCAGTTTCGTTTGGATGAAATGGGTCTCTCTGCCTGGAGGATAAGTTCTCTGCGGACCCTCCCGCCCTCCTGTCTATGCCGAGGGCAGCTTTGGTGAAGGGCTGGTCGAGTCCTGCTAGGCGTGTTGTCTTGGGTGTTCCTGACTCCAGGAACACCCAAGGATTCTTTTCTCCTCTGTATTGGACCCTTGAGCCGAACACCCATTTCACTGGACTTTGGAGGCAGACAGAGCTGGATGCAGAGCCCAGCCCTGGCCTGTAGGCAACTCTGCTGTGGACGGTCAGCTTCCTCACCTGTGCCCGGTCGGCGCCTCACACCCTGTGACCCTTTCGGACGTGGGTGCTGACTGAATTCTCTGCGTGGCCGGGGTTTCTGGGTGAGTGCAAGCAGCTCCCCTGTGTCAGCCTCCCACCCCCCACCCCGCCACGCTCTGTGCCTCCTCCCAGGTCCTCCGTCAGCACGGTCCCCAGGTCAGCACCGTCTCTCTCCCTGGGTCCTTTGTTTCTTCCAAACGCCTCATAACCGGACTTGACGGCTTTATCTGTGCCATTCTAGAGGGTAAGACTTTTTCGTGCCTCTGCGATGGGTGGCTCACCCTTTCCTTTTGGCCTTGTGACATCTGGACTTCTTTGCGGAGTCACACCTGACCCCTTCCCTAGACCCCGCCCCGTAGGAAAGGTCCTGGCTTTTTCTGCTTTTCCCAGAGGCTCGTGGGACTGGAGCTAGAGTCTTAGGCCTGGCAGGTGATCTAGCAAATGCTTATCCCCTCAGCAGGGGGCAGAGCCCCAGGACTAACACCCAGAAGGCCTTGTGTTGGATTCCAACCAGCTGCCTCAACCCCTACAGATGAGCTCTTGGGGTGGGGGGTGTTGGCTTTGGCCTTCCTCTTGTAAATGGCTTTCTTCTTTTCTAGAGCTGACAGTGTGACTCGGGGAGGAGGTGGGAGGGGAGGGAAGTAGCGTTATTAGCTGTGGGAAACAAACAGAAATATAAACAACAAAAGATCCTCTCTCTAAGAGCCGCTATGGCGGGGGAGTGAGTGAAAGAAAGCTGCACTAACCTCCCCCCAGGACCAGTGTGGACAAGATCCTTTTGCCCATCTCTGTCTCCCTCCCCTTGCCTCTCACTGAGTTTCAGCCACACTGGTCTTTGCTCAGTGCCTCCGAGCTGCATCCTGCCTCCGGCCCTTTGCACATGGTGCCTCCTCTGCCTGGAACGCTATTCCCACCTTCCCCAGTCACCGGCCAGACCATTCTTTTTTTATTTCCGGTCTCAGCCTAAGTGTCAAACTCAGTCTTGGCTGGGACCCCGGTGCTCAACATTCCCCCAACTTTCCACTCTTCCCTTCAGAACACTTTCCATAGCCGCGGTCACAGGGCCGATTCTGTGGGGTCCTGTGGTAAATGCGTGACAGCCCCATTAGACCAGCGAGTCTTAACCATGGGCAGGATTCCAGGGGTCCACGAATGCGGGTGGGAAGGAAGTCACACCTTTATTTTCACTAGCCATTAGCAGAAATGGAAATCACAGGTATTTGCACATCGCATTACAATTGTGGGAGCTGGTTTGAAAAATCATTTGCCCTCAACACTAACCCAAACTCCCAGTCATTTCTGGAGCTGCTGCTGAGTGTCGTTATAAATGCACTTGTGGAAGAAGCTCACCGGTGACCACGTCCCAAATGTTGTAATATCACAGTTTATCTTACTATAGATTTCTTCGTAAACCTTGGCAATTTATGGTATTCATTTAAAAGCTTTATTTTTTTCTTCCGAAAGGGTTCCTATGGGCTTCCTCAGACTGTCCCAAGATTTACGGCACCAGAAAAGTGGGGACCCCAGTCCAGACAGTGAACTTCATGAGGGCAGACAACAATTGTCCTATCTGCTGCAGAATCCCCCCCAAACCTAGCTCAGTTCCCCGCACCTAGGGGGTTCAGTGAGTATCCTCAAGGTGAATAAATGGAGTGTGGACAGACCTCCCCTCCGCAGTGAGGAGGGAAGGCCTGGCTCAGTACCACGTCCTCCCTACGTTACCCCTGCACTGCTGGAGGGTTCCAGTTCTGTGGCCGGTATACCGTTGCTGGGGAGAAATGCCTGGGTATTCACCGCCCAGCCTTGAGAGTTAAGGGGCTTGTTTCTATTGAAGAAGAAAAAAGTTGCCCCTCCATGCTCCGCTTTCCACGGTCTGGGGAGGAGTGTCTCTACCATGGACCCCGGGAACTGTGGGGTGCCTCCCACCCCGCCTGCTGCAGGCCCGGGCCTTCCTACCTTGATTTGCGGGTGGTCTGCATGTCTTTATAGGCAGAATCGCTCTTTTGTCTCATCGTAGACAAGGCACTGTGAAGACAAGATGGGTCTTTTAACAAGGCACCGAACCTGCGGTGCCCCTGAGGCGGTCATTACCTGGGGGAGGACAAAGACTTCTCTTTCTAGAGCAGGGTTCCTTGGACTCTGCCGGGGTAGGAATCACCCGGAGCGACTGCTCAGAATTCAGATTCCTGGGCCACGCTCCCAGAGGTCTGGATACCTTAGGCCTGGAGTGGAGCCCCGCCCCCAAGGCTGCATTTAAAGCTGCACACACGTGCGCACACGGGCACGCACACACACACACACACTTCTGAAGCGTGTGTGCGGAGAGCACACGTCGATACCATAGCATTGCTCAGCATGTCTCGAAGTGCTGGCCCCTGGAAGAGCTTGTTTGCAAATACGATTTCCTCCGGAGATTCTGATTCAGTGAGTCTGGGATGAAGACCAGAAGTCTGCATTTTCCACCAGCGCCCCAGCTGACCTTGACGGGCGGGGACCTTTGGCAAACACTGCTAGAGGACTTTGGGAAGAGGCCATCTTCCTAGACCACATTAAGGTCTGAATGTTTGTGTCCCTCCAAATCTGCGTGTTGAAATCCTAACCCCCCAAAGTGATGGCCAGGTGTGGGGCCTTTGGGGGCAATCAGATCAAGAGGCTGGAGCCCCCAT
>PVIA01003411.1:54612-169785 GCA_004024845.1 Tonatia bakeri
CGGTATTATGTTCCATGGCCCACACGGACTAAGATGATAGAGGCTGGGGGCTGGGTAGGTTGGCTTTTAAGGGTCACTAAACCCCCGGAATTCTCCGTCAGCCTTGACAAGAGCAGGTCTGACGCCTGAAATGGGAAGGGAGTCGGATTCTAAAGTGAGGAGGGCAGGAGACGTCTCCAGCCTTGCCCGTCTCCCTGCAGCTCCGCAGAGAAGCCTTAGACGCCTGCTGCCTTAGCGAGGGATTAGGGAGACTGTCTTCCCCAAAGCAACGGGGAGGATGGGAAATTCCAACAGGTTCTTCTTGCTCAGTAACCATGGTTATTTTTCATGAAAGCGAAGGCAGAGGCCAGGCAAGTGGTGAGTTTTGTGAGGACCGGGCCCTTGCATGGTCTGGTCTGGCACGACCTCCTGCAAGTCACTCATCACTGCTCTTCTACACTGATGAGGCGGGGTGGTGGGGGTGGGTCGGAACCTGTCTCATCGAGGCGCTGGGAAGACTTGGTGGGACACTGTGGGACATAGGAGCAGTGGCCATCACCGCCACCATGGCCACCGCCGCGTGCTCTCGAGATGTCAGGCACATTCTGAATGCACTGCGTCTCACCACAGGCTTCAGACAGCTTGCCGGAGGAGGCATTATTTTCGTAACAATAACGATAATACTTTGCTAGGATGACATCATTTAGTTCTCACCACAACCCTTTGGACAGGTGGTTAACGAGCCTCATTTTACAGAATCGGAACCAGGCTCAGAGAGGTGTGGCCTCTTGCCCAACATCTCACAGCAATGAGGGGATGAAAATGGAGGCGAACCCTCCTCTGTTTGGTTCCAGGGCCAATGCTTTGATGCCACCCAGTCTCATTCTGTAGACGAGAAAGCTGAGTCTTAGAGAAGGGCTGAGAGACTTGCTCAGAGCATCAGCTGTTGAACCCAGTGTTCACACCCTGAGTTCTTACAAAGGGCGGGGGCTTGGAGAGCTCTCTTCATCATTACTGTCTGTCTCTGATGCTGCTGAATCCGGCACAGCCGTCAGGGCCTCATGGGGGGCTGGCACTGTCTCCGAGTGCCTGCCAGGGCCGTCCTCTGGGGCCCCAGTGCAAGTGGAAGCAGCAGCAGACAAATTCACCGTCACAAGCAGAGGTTAAAGTGCTCGGTGAACTGTAATTACGGTAATGACAATAACCAATAAGTTACAGCTGGCATCTCGGTAGGCTGAAGGCGATGATGAAACCCTTCTAGTGCCTCATTTATTTGCAGGAAGTAATCTGCTTCTTCACTCGGGAAGGGGACTGCAGCCCTCGCCCAGGTGCTGTCCGTGGTTTTTAGAAGCTCTGTGGATAAGGCTTCCCACCCAAAGGAAGACACTTCATGTTCGAGTCTCACGCTCTGAGCCAATTGCATTGATTGCTGGCTTGAAACTTCAAAGCATTCTTGTTGCTCCTAGGACAGACACAAGAATCCTTGAGGTGGCCTCCAAGGTCCCAGACAGACTCTCGCCTCTTCCCATCCACTTTGGCTGCATTTCAGCTCTTCGAAGGGGCCACAGTCCCTTTGCACCGTGTTTTCGTGTGTATATGTGCTGCCTGCAATGCTCTCCCTTTCCCTCCCCGACCGCAGCTTTGGCTGGCTGGCTCCTTTTCGTGCCTCATTCAAAGTGGCAGCCTAATGTTTCTTCCTCGGAGGAGCCTTCTCTGATCCCCACGCCCCTGCCAGATGAGACTGGATGCCCGTGTCTTTTCCTCTCTCGGGGCTGAGGTTCCCTGCAGCACACTCCCTCCTCAGGGAGGACCTAGGCTGCACGAACTCCTCAGCACTCTCACAGAATGAACAGACAGCCCGATGGAGAACGGTTTTCGGAGTTCGGAAGACCTGGATTCAACTCGTAGTGTTTCGTTCATTCGCTGGGTGACCTCCAACCAGTTACTTCACCTCTCTGAGCCTTATTTCCTTATGTGTCAAATAAAGATGATAGTACCTGCCTCGGAGGGTGGCGGCAGGAACCCGGGGAGATGGTACCTGTGAAAAAGGGCGTGGCCAGTGCTCGCTGCAGAGCAAACGCTCAGTGACTGGGACCCGCTGTGGCTGACGCCCCTGTGATCACGCCGGTGCCCTTCCTTTGCCCCCGGAGTCAAGAGCACGTACCTGGGCGCCGTTTTTCGCATCTCGTTCTCTATCGTGACTGTCCTCCGGGCGTCCTCCCCAACCATCTCCAGGAGCTTCTGCAGATCTGGTGGGAACACAGAAGGTCACGGTCTGGAGGGCTCTCTTGAGACAGGACGGTGCAGCACGGCGCCCGGCCCCTAGCCTAATATCGCCTCTGCCTCTGAGTGTTGCGGCCAGGAGAGGCGGGCAGAGTGTGAACCTGACCCCATCACTCACCTGCTTAAAACCCTCAGTGACTCTCCTTTTTCCTCTCGGGAACCTCTAAATCCCTCCGCGTGGCCTCTGAGCCGTGGAGCAAGGTCTGGCGGCTCTTCTTCCCTCCTGCCTCATCTCACATCACCGCCCCCCCCCCACCCCCCAATCCTTAAAGTCTGCTCTAGCCAGAGAAAACTGTTTCCAATGCTACGAAGAAATCAGCTTGTCCAGGAAACCGTCTCCGATCCCATGGACCAGAGTCTAGTTCCAAGCCTGTCTAGTCCAGGAGGAATCTCGCTCACAGAGGTTTGGTTTGAGTGGATGTAGAGGCCAACCTTTTAGAACTGGAAGGCTTCACATAAGAATCCAGACCTCGGGTGGGTCTGGTCCCTGCCTCATGCTGGCCGTGGCCTTCAGCCAGGCCCCCAGGTTTGTGGCGCCCCTCACTCCTCATGGCATTCGTTGACTTTTATTTCATGCTGGATATTACTGCTTTTAGAAGTGTTTCTGTTCTGGGCTGGCCAAGGTGGGAGAGTGGGCATTCTAAGTGTTTGATCTGAGAGAGACATGCGAGTTTCTGGCTCTGTGCTCGCGGTGTGGGAGCCTCGGTGTCTGCCGGACAAATGCATGGGCGACTTGGGAGAAGATGGAGGGGAGGGTTCCCCGACTCTGAGTCAGGGTTGGGGTAACAGCCAAGGAGGACAGTGCCAGTGGAGACATCTTCACCGTCTCGTAGGTGCCGGTGGTCAACCCCAGGTCAGGTCTCAATGCCATGGGTGAAGCCCAGCGCTCCCCCCGGCCTTCCATGCCCAGCCCAGTGTGGGTGCCATCATGGGGTGCAGGGGGAAAGGCATTCCCCTTGGTGAGCTTGCAGCCTTCTAGGCTGTGAGAAGCACCAACACGGGGCCATTTCCACTCCACTGTCCTTATTCTCATGCAGTTTATTTTCCTAGGCATTTGTGGTCCCGATTCCATTTGACCTGAATCTGACCTGCACTGTGTTTTGTCATGCCCACCTCTCCTACTGCCGCATATCCCAGAATCGTGGGTGTGTCCAGAGGCCTGTGAGTGAGAGAGCTGTGGCTGGTGACTCCACTCTCTTCCTGTCTCCCGGACACCACGCAGCAGCATCCGACTTCTCCCCACCAGCCTGGGGCTGCGTGGGTCCCAGCAAATGAGCCCGGTGACTGGGCACACTGGGCAGCTCTCGAGGACATCATGTCTGAAGCTCCACATGTCACTTAATGCACCTCAGTTTTTTCTCTGCTGACCAGTAATGCCTCTGGGCAGGAAGGGTGCCCCCCAATATTAACCTCCGTCCATCATGTGGCTGAGGTTGCCCGGGTGTGAAGTAGGACAAAGCCTTGAGGCTGTGCGGTGTGTTCACCCCTCAAGGCTGCCGGGGAGAAGAGGCTCGTTTGGAAGAGCTCTGATGCCACCATGACATGGAGGTCCCCCGAGGAAGATGGGACCATGGTGGACGCCTGCATCACAGGAGCCTGCTCAGTCCTTGGTTCCCAGGGTTACGGGATGCCATGGCCCATGTCTTAGCAACGGGGGCATCCTGTGTTTTCAAATACCAAATTCTGTCTCCGAAGAAAAGATTCTGATTTCCTCCCTCCGTCTTCCATCTCCAGCCTGTCTAGGAATCTCAGTCTTAAGAGGCCAAACCCATTTCTTCCTCTCTTCGGGGGGGAATAAAGGAGACCTTTTCATTATATGGGGTTGGTTTGAGGGAGGAACATTAGATAGCATAGGGCCCCTCTTCTTTTTAATCCTCACCCAAGGATATATTTATTGATTTTATACAGAGATGAAGGAGGAGAGAGAGAGCCACTGATGTGAGAGAGACATTGATTGGTTGCCTCTTGTATGTGTTCGGACCGAGGATCAAACCCACAACCCTTTGGTGCACGGGATGATGCTTCAACCACGGAGCCATGTGGCCAGGGCTGGGCCCCTCTTTCTGAGTTGCTTTTCCAGTGAGTTTCTCCTCTGATGGTTCCAAGACTGGGGGCCTCAAGGTTTGCAGAAGGATTGACCTGAGCATTAGTTTCTTGGGAATTCACCCCCACCCTCATTGATTTGGGGAGGAGATCAGTCCACTGATTTGCATCTGCAAAGACTTCATTATGCACCCAGCCCTGGAAATTAAACCTTGGTCAAACAGTGTGTCTCTCAGAATAGGATTCATGAATTCAGAATTAATCTGAGGAGATTTTAGAAGGCAATGAGAGTCTGAGAAATTAATCTACTTTTGTCAAAGCTGTGATATGGGATGGAGGTTAAAGCTCAGACAGAGGCTGAGGGTGAGGAGGCGGGAGTAGGAAGACTTTCTCTCTACAGGAAGGAGGGGGCCGTGGGGGGAAAGCGCCTTCTCTCTGCAGGAAGGAGCTCACCGACAGGAGGTGAGCTCCTGTTTCTCGAGTCACATCGAGAAATGTATCTCCTGGTCATTGTTGTGCCTCTGCTGTGTGCCAGGCTGGAGGTGAGCGAGGCATTGTTCCCTGCCTGGGGAGAGCTCACCTTCCTTTCCTCTCTCTTCCTTAGTAAAGAAAATGAATAAACAAACAAACAAGCAAACAGTGTGTCTGTCTGTCTGTCTCCACATGTGCATGTACTTTCTCATGTGTGGTGGAGGGGAAGCATTGACTAGCCTAGTTTCCCAGTATCCTTTGTAGCAAGGCGTGGCTCTGTGACTAAATTCTGGGCAATGAGATTTTAATAGAAGTGCTGCTGTGTGGAGCTTCTGAAGAGGCTGCTGAGACTAACTCAGCTTGGAGTGGGAGCTTTTGTACTTTGTCTGCTTCCTTCTGCTTCCAGGCTGGAATGTGGCTGTGATGACTGGTATTCCAGCAGCCATTTTGGATCATGAAGTGATGTTGAGCATGGTGGAGAAGCTAGACAGAAGGAAGTAGGATCCTTGATACCCTTTTGGTGTTACTCCACCAGCCATGGACTGGTCTTTAATCTATAAGAAAAGTAAACTTGTATCCTATTTACACCATTATTTTTCAGATCTCTATACTCAGCCAAAAGAAATTCCTACCCAACACAGTGTGATGTAGTTGTAAATTAATATTAGGTACTCAGTAAGAGCAACTACATTGTACTAAGAGATTTGAGAGGAGGGAACCCAGGAGAGTCAGGGAAGACTTCACAGTAGAGGGAATATTTGAGCTGGGTCTTGAAGGTTGAGTAGGAATCTATTAAACTGAAGGGTCAGAGATAAAAGGGCATTGCAGACAGAGCAGGGCACAAAAGAATGCACATTATTTAAGAAGAAGAAAGTATTCTGGTGAGGTTAGAATGCCTGGTATAAGGTATGAAGTAGCAGGAGCAGAGCCGATTGACTCCCAGATGCAGTATCTCAGAGGCACTGGGAGTCGTTGAAAGATGTGCAGCTGGGGAGCAGGGCATCAGATTTTTAATTCAGAAAGTCTCCACTGGCTCAACATGGAGGAGGACTGGTGAGAAAGCGAGGGCAAGACGGGATCGGGAGAGTGATTGGGAGGCTGCCGCTCTCATCCAGGTGAGAAGTGAAAATCTGGGCCAGGGCCCCGTGGGTCAGGTGGCAGAAGTGAGTGGCGTGGGCTGCTGTAGGAGAAATCAGGCTGCTCTCCTGGACTTTCCCCCCCGCTTTTTTTAGACACTTGGGGAAAGCATAGAGATTAGATGTGACTCGAGGTCAGATGGACTGGTTTTGAATTCTGGCTCTGTGCCCCAATTTCTTCATTTGCAAAATAGCATAAAAAGTTGTTGAGGATTTATGGAGGACTGAAAGTGAGGGCTAAGTGAATACTGTGAGGACGACACATCTAGGAGCTGACGCCGATTGGAGCAGGCGGTTGGTTATGTGCGGGGGCGGGGGGGGCGGGGAAGAGGCTGTCAGGAAAGGGTCTGCCCTATCTCAGGTGCCTGGCAAGGTGGCACCAGCCACCCCTCTCCTCACTGCAAAGGCACCTCCCCCCAGCCCCCTCCTTCCTGCAGCACACTGCCTGCCCCTGGGAGAACCACACGCAATTCCTGGGACAGAGGCTGAGTCTGGAAGCTGGAAACCTCCTCTGTCCTTATTTGAGAGCAAGGCTTCTAGAGTTAAAAGACACACAGCATGAATATAACATTAATAACCACACAGACATTTTTGACAAGAAAATCAGGTCCTGTTACTCCTATACAGAAACCTTCCAGAAACTTCCTGTTGCATTTGGAACAATTCTGAAATCCTTACCTTACCCTGCAAAGGCTGTGCAGGCTCTGGCTCCTGCCTCCCTCCTTGGCTTCCTCTCTTTAGGTCGCAGCCCAAATGTCAAGGCTGAGGGAGGCCCTTGTTGGCCACCCTGGCTAAAGTAGCCCCACCCCCACCAGCAGTCTCTCTCTAGCCCAACATCTTGTTTTATTGTTATTTTTGATCATGTATTATAGGCAATTATTTGACTATTTATGGTTTTCATATTAATTCTCTGCTTTTTCCTCCTAGAACGTAAGTTTAGGGAGGGCAGATGCTGTCACTCTCAGTTCCAGGCGCTCGGTAGCCGGTCAACAGACACCTGTGGGGTGGAAGGAGGCTCAAGACGCCCTTCAGAGTCACATGCCTGCTGATGACTTATCTTAACTCCTCTCCATCTCGGATAATACTCCTGTTCAGTCAACAGCTCTTCAAGACTTGGGACTTTCTTACTCCCCTGTCAACGGGGGAGAGGTTGGGATTTTTTTCTCCCTGGCGGTCATTACTCTGAGTCCTGACCACTTACTGGCATTTTATACTTTCACCCATTTCTGGCTTCCATGGCCCCAATCAGGCTTTCTGGTCTACCTCAGTCTTTTGTCCCACCTCTTGAACCTACACTACACCCAATCCTTGTCAGCTCAGCCTGTCTTCTTTCTTCCTTCTTCCTCAGTCTGTGTAAACCCTCCTCTTCACTTTCCTGTCTCCATGAAGCTCAAGCCAGAAAGTTCTGAGAATGAACTTTTTGTACAACTTAGGGAGCCCACTCACAGTTCCACCTGGTGGGGGGGCCACGGGCTCCCCCTGAAGGAATATGTGAAATTGTGTATTTGTGTATGTTTTCATTTCCTTTTTGGAGAGAAAGGCTATTGCTTTCAACAGATTTTTCTAAAGAAGCCGTGTCTCCAAATTTGTGAACCACCAAAAAAAAAATGTGTTCCAGAATGGAAATCATGAATTCCACATATGAAATGTTCAGAAGAGGCAAATCCTTAGAGACAGAAAGATTTGTGATTACCGGGCTGGGGGTGGGAAAGGAGAGGGGCTGCCAATAGATAGGGGATGTTTTTAGGGATGGTTGAAATGTCCTAAAATTAGATTATGGTCCCCCAACTCTGTAAACTTACTAAAAGTCATTGAATTGTATGCTCAAATGAGTGAATGTATGGTATATAAATTATACCTCAAAATCTGTTATTAGTAGACAATGAATTTCAAAAATTATTATGACAAAATATAAAATATCTCATTAATCACTCTTACATCCTGCTTACAGGTTGAAATGATAATGTTTTATATAAGTTAGGCTAAATGAAATATATTACTAACATTTGAAACAGAAATTGATGGCCACTGGCTGTCTCCCAAGGAGAAATAGCTCCAAGTAGCCCAGGTTACACGGTGTATTTCTGATCTCCCCCGGAGTGAAGCAGAGGGTCCAAGGAGATAGAACAAGGTGAGGGGACCCCCATGTCTCCTTTAACTGAGTGGGGGCAGAAATGGAGCAGGGGGCATTCTTGATGTCTGGCTTCAAGGCAGAGTGTCAGGGCAGATGGGTGTAATCTTGGGCAGGACTTACTGATATGCAGTTGTTCTTCTTCTGGCTTGGTGGAAGATGACTCATTGTCCTCCTCCTTGCTGCCTGTGCCCTGGACGGCCACGTTAGCGAGCTCCTCGGAGCCAGCGTTCACGGAGATCACGCTGCTCTGGGCAGAGGACGCCCCACTAGCCCGAGACAGACTGAGTGTGGAACCTCGCCGGCTTGGTTTGCGGCTTGCACGGAGTGGAGGAATTTTAAATTTCTTGGTCTGAAGGAAGGAGAGAAGAAAGAGGGATTTTTAGAAAGAAGGGAGGACAGAAGGAATGAGGAGGGAGAGGAAGAGAGAGGGGGTTGGAGAGAAGGGAGGGAGAAAGAGAGGGGAAGGAAGGAAGGAAGGAAGGAAGGAAGGGAGGAAGGGAGGAAGGGAGGAAGGGAGGAAGGGAGGAAGGAAAGAGTGAAAGCCTGGCTCTGAAGGTGAACTCTTTTTGGCTCTTTCCAAACACTGTGCCAGTTCTTATCAGTCTGGAGTGACCTTCTGTCACAAATTGAGAAAATTTAAAAATGGGTGACGAGACATGTTCTGTTCACTGAGCTCTGTGGTCTCCCCAGCAGTCGCCACAGGAAGCTGACATGTACTCCAGGGATGCTGCCGCGGCTGGGAGCAGTTTTTGACTTCTTTTCTGTAATAATCATCAGAATCGATTTTAACCTGTGGAAGAGGATGGTCTAATTTCCACCTGTTGGCCTCGACCCCAAATTGCGTGGATCAACACCTCGTTCACCAAGTTGATGTCTGGGCCTTTGGAATGAAGGTTTGCATTAATTTGGTTTTTCCAGAGAACACAAGATGGAGAAAGTCCTAAGCCTGACATTTATGAGCTGGGGTGGCGGCGGTCAGATGTGCCTGGTGTGGTGGCACTCTTGGGGGACAGACCCATGGTTGTGAGGGGCAGGAAGGTCCATATGACAAGTCCTGGAAGCTCTAGGTGGCAGGGAAAGTCCCGTGAGGGCAATGTGGATTTTCGGAAGGAAAGGAGTCAGAGAGGGCTGGTTCCATGGGTGTGCAATGTGTGGGTGCACATCTGTGTTTATGTTGTGTCTGTGTGCACATTTATGTGTGCATTGGTATTTCTGTATGTTTCAGTGCCTTTGCATGCATTTGTGTTTGTGTGTGTGTTTGTGTGTTTGTGTGTACACACACTCTCTGGGGGCCACTTCAGAGCATGCTGTGTGAAGTCAGGTCCTCATTTAACTCGCGGTCCAAGTCTCAGAGAGGCTTCCTAACTTGCCCAAGATCACACAGCTAACGAGCAACACAGCCAGGATTCAAACCCAGGTCAGTCTAGTGCCAAAGCTAACCATTATTCCTGGCTTAAAAATACTTTAAGCCTTTTTATGTGGCATTAAAAATATCCCTGTTCCCATGCTGGTGATTCTTTACGGCCCTTAGAATGCTGGCTTTGCAGTGGGCCAGAGTGGGCCCTCAGCTCTGGAGGAAGAGCTCAGCGTGGGCCTGGGCTACTCTACCCTCAATGAATAGAAAGGACTTTATTTGAGAACATTTGAAAGGAGGGCCCTTGCAGGGCAGACTGAGGTCTTCTTTTCATGGAACGTGTAGTGTTTGCTACCCTAGGGAAGAAGACAGGGAGATGTAGCCACACCAACACTGAATAAACATCTAACATGGCGGAGAGAGCTGTTTCCAGCAGGAGTCATTTGGGGGAATCCGCTGTATTGGTCAGAATTAATGTTTTTGATTAGCTGCCTTGTGGGGCCCTGAGTGTGGGCGGAGCTTCCCAGCGTGAGAAGAGGGGCGGGATTGCTTGGCTGCACAGGGGAAGTGGAAAGTGAAGAAAGGGATGGGGAAGGCAGTCAGGCTTAAGGCGTGATCTCTCCTGGGCTCCCTCCCCACCCTGCACGATTGTTAGGTCAACTCTGCACCCATGATGGAATGCTTCAGAATGTGACAGACGGCGACTGGAGTTTGGACTGGGTTTAACCAGATCTTCAAGGGGGCGTGTGGGTTTCAAAATGGCTGTGATGAAAAGCCAATGCCAGAAACTGGCATGTTCTCTCTGTAGATAAGTTGGGAGCTTGATACAGTGTCCCTTTTGTCCTGATATAGGTCAAGAGCTTGCTAGGCTGGCGGAAGCCCCTCTGCTCCCTACTGCCCTGGGGAGCGATGACGTCCAAGCTCAAGGATAGGCTTGTGGAAGTTGCCTCTTCCTGTGTTGTCCGCACACTGAACTCCTGACTCTGGACACCAGGTGCTTTAGATCAGCATCATTTTTGACGTCTAGACGGATTGCGTCACATGGGCAGCCTGCGGTCTTGCCTGGAGCTGTGGACTCAGAGCCAGGGGACCTCAGGGGGCCTTGGGCAAGTCACTCAGCCTTGCCTCAGCTTCCTCATCTGTAAAACAAAGACGGAGGCACTGGGATGATCCGAAAAGAGCCTTTCACATCCAGAGTCCAGTGTGCGTCTGCCTTGGACTAGGACTTCATTTTGTGCTTCTCAAGTTGCCACTAATTAAAATTCAATTAACCACCTCAGCCAGGAAATCCAAAGCAAAGGGCTGACACTTCTGATTAATTGAGAGTGGCAGCAAAGTAAAAGGTGGGGTGAGCCCGTGTCAGGCAGTTCTGCTTCACCCTTGCCCTTCATTGAACTGACTCTGAATTGACTTCAATCCCCAATGCTGCTTCTCTATTTTTTTGGCATTTTTTTCGAGAGAGGTGTTAACCAGCTGCTGTATTCCACCTCAGTAGGGCCTGAAGCATTTCCTTACACTACCTGAGAAGTGGGGGTCCCAGCCTGGTGGCCCTGGGGAAACATGGTTAGCTGCCCAGGGTTTTACAGATTGAGGAGATTTTTATATGAAAACTGAGGCTATGGTTCTCTTTCTTGAAAACGATAAATCCTGGCCAGCGTGGCTTGGTTGGTTGGAGCATTGTCCTGTAACCAAAGGGTCGTGGGTTCAATTCCTGAGCCTGGCACATGCTTGGATTGTGGGTTTGATCTCAGGTCCAGGCACGTATGATCTCTGGTCTGGGTGCACACAGGAGGCAACCAGTTGATGTTTCTCTCTCACATTGATATTTCTTTTTCTCTCAAAGCAATGAAAAAAATGTCCTCAGTGAGGAGTAAAAAACAAGAAGGAAATGATAAGCCCTGGGCTCTCGTTCTCACATGGCAAAGTGAGCTCGGGCTGAGCAGAGGTTCTTCCCTTTAGCTTCGTAAGAGTGCTCCTGTTTGCTACAGACCTCACTAAGCCCTATTGCCTTACTCAGCCTGATTTTTTAAATTTATGGAGTTTGCTAGGCTCTTATGAACACTGCCTAAGAATCACCATCAAGCTCTACATGTACTGAAGATTATCCCTTGCTGTGTGAGCTGATTAAAGCCTGTCTTTCACAGGGCTCATTCTGCACATGGAGAAACTCAGGAGATGAAAGGTCAGGAGAGAGGAAAGGATTTGTCTGATGCCACACAGTGGACCGAGTTACCGTCGCTGAACTTGGTCTCCCGACTCTGAATTTAGTGCTCCTCCACCCTCAGAGTGGACCATGTAGCAGCCCAGAGTTTGGCCCATAAACTTGCCCTGGGGAATTCAATTTTGCGAGAGTTCAAGTACAATGACGCATGCTGCCCTCTTCCAATTTTTGTTGCGTGTATTCCCGAAGGACATTTCTTTAGAGGTTTGTGGCTCCTGCTGCTTTTCTCCTGTGCATCTCTGGAGACGGATGCACACGATATCTCCATAGCAACTTTCCGTGATAAAAACCCGTGCTCTCACTTCTCAGAGCTGTGAGCAGCCTGATGAAAGAGCAAGAAAACGCCGAAACTCTTCATGAGGGGCAATTATAATCGTGCCACCATGGGGAACACGCATTTGAAGACTCAGTGTTTCGTAAACAGTGTTGAATAAACAGACCGGGGTTGACTCTTGGCTCTGCCGTGACCCTCTGCGTGACCTCGTGCAAGTCACTTAACCTTTCCGAGCCCCAGTCTCCTCCTCTCCTCTCCAGCTGGGGATCGGAACGGTGCCTCATGGGATTATTAAGAGGACAAACTAGCTTGCTTGGCACAGAAACAGGTCCATTGCAATCATGTTAGAAAGTAGCTCTAAAAATTACATAACCACAATAATGCTCAGCACTTTAACAGTGTCAAGGTGAGCCTGCATAGCGTTTCCTGGGACCTTTTACTAATGGGAGGTGAGCAGGGATGAGCATTGTGCCCATTTTGTGGAGAAGGGGATGAAAGTTCAGCAAACACTCCAGCTGTAGGTCTCTCAACTCCCTTTACGTATCAGAGTATCACCTGCCCTTATTATCATTGTGCTGCTTTGTTGAGTAGATGCATTTGGGGGAGTTGGGGGTTAGGCATAGTTCTGGATGAAAAGAATAGACCTGTTGATACCCTCTTAATAAACACGTGTTCTAGTTTGTGGAGAGGCCTGTGTGTTGAACTACTCACACTTATTTTCTGGCTGTTTGAGAGAGAGGGAGAGAAAGAGAGAAGGGGGTGGGGAGAGGGAGGAGAGACAGAGAGAGAGAGAGAGAGGGAAAGGACTGTTATTCATCAAAAATAGAGTGAGGCGAGGCCCTTTCCTTCTCGCGGCACCCTCCAGTGCAGCACCCCAACCACCCCTCCCCTTCTCTGTGAAGCCGTGTCCCGCCAAGTGCCGTGTCTCCTACAATCCCCAGCTAACCATCCGAGACCATGCGTCTCTGACTTTCCATCACCCAGGGAACCAACGAGAAGACACGAAGATCCCTGGCGAGGAAAGACTGGCAGCCACGCCCCCAGCGCAGGCTGGGGCGGGGCCCAGGCTGAGGCCGCTGCGTTACCTTCGGCACCGCGATGAACTGTTCCCACCTCTGGCCCGTGGACTTGTCTTTGTTGATCTTTTTTATCGTGCTCTTGCTTCCACCTGGGTCCCTGAGCGAGAAACAGCTTAATGAGTTTTCTGTTGCCAGAGTCTCGGTTTATTACAAAGGTCTTTTAGGAAATGCAATAAATAGACGATGGATGGTGGCCGGGCTCCGTTATAACGTTTTTTGCCGTCCTATACTCATGAAGGCGTGAGAGGGACAGTTCTCCAGGGCTGGGTCTTGGAAGTGAAAACCGAGGTTAGGAGAGACCACCGCCTGCTGCTGGGGCTGAGGAGGTGCAATATATCTATATGCGTTCTGCAGCCGCGTGCATTTCGGTTCCGGCCAGGGCAGGTCTGCACTTGCTCCTGGGGGCGAATCGAAAAGCCTGTTCATTTCCGAATCTCTGCCTGCTGTAAGGACTAAGGGTCTCCCCCCCCACTCCCCCCCCACACGTCTGTGTGACACACGGAGAGAATTACTGGGTGGGGCTGGGAGGAGTTGGTGGGTGGGTCGCACACTGAAAATCACTGGTTCGGAGTTGACTGAGCAACAGCTCCGCTCGCGGTCACGTGCAGGACGCTTCTGCGCCTTCTCACTGCATCGTCGCAACAGAACCTGGTGATGGGGTTAGTCACTATCATCCTTTTTACAGATGAGAAGACAAACCCGAGGGGGCGGGGCTTATGTCATCACTCTTACCATGATGCGTGTTTCTGGTGAGTCAGATGACCCTGGCCTGCAGGGGCTCTCCAGGGCCCTGCCCCTAACTTTGTATTGGAACTTTGTATTCTGTCTCTTAAAGGGCCCCTCCCACAAAACCTGGATCCTCCCCGTCCTGGGTCGGAAGTTTCCTGGGTATGAGACCGAAGGCCCCCGTTGTCCCTGTTGGTGACGCGCCCACACTCGCTTGTCTGAAACCCGTGGGACCAGAGGTGTAACCGGAGTGTTGGCATCTCGGGTGGGAACTGTGCTGCCCGTGTCACGTGCTGACATCATCGCTGGCGGGCGGGGGGGGGGGGTCTGCAGCAGCATGCCGTGGTCCCCCACGTCAGTGTTTCTGCTGTGGTCCGTGTGAATGTTCACATGATAAATAAAGGCTATAAATTGCTTCGAGTCAAGTTTTACCCTCAAATCCACTGGGTTCGTCTCAGATTTTGCTGCAGAACAAGTTGGAGAAACAGTTTTCGGAGCCTTTTGGATTTTGTGCCTGTGGCTACGCGGAGGCGGGTCTCTGATGAGCAGGCGGGAGGACTCAGCCTGAGCTTGCTCAGCGGCCCCTACCTGCCTGTCTCTTGATGGATCTCCTTCCTCCCTTGCATTTGTCCATCCACCCACCCACTCACCTCTTTCTTTATTCCCTTTTTCTCTGCTAACTTCAGATGGCTGAGGTCCTTTTGATCATTTGGCTGGCTGTCGCCTAGCATAGATGAGAGACTTGAGGGAATGAGATGGCCAGACCCGTTTGATGGGGGGAGGCACTGACAGGGGTCTGGAGTTATCAGGGGCTGCAGAGTGCCCGTGGTGGGGGCGGCGCTCAGGTAGAGGAAGCACAAGTGATCGAGGTCCACCTCACCTCAGACTGGTTTCTCCTGTCATGGGGGTCTGGGGAGCAGAATCAGAGGCCCTTGTGGGACCAGACGGGGAGGGCGTGTGCGTTCTTTGCCGGCAGAGCCTTGCTGAGCACCACCTCCCAGCTCCCGGCTACGGCGCAAGAAACACACCCAAACACCAAGGAGGAAGTGGGCCTGGGGAGGGCGGGGAGGGAATGTGCTCCAAGCTTTTTGTTCCGACTTTATGTTTGATTACACAATAAAAAGCCCTCTGAATAATTAACACCGAAGCTCACTTAACGTTGGTTCCGCCAGCCTCTCCCCGGAGTAATCAAATTAGGGAATATTTAAAATCCAGCCAGAGGAAGGAGCAGCCATACTTCGGTCCCATAAACAATATTTAAACGAGCAGTCCTTTTGAAGTCTGATTTAAGGCTCACCAACTGGAAGCTTTAGCGTTTCCGTTTTGGACCGTTTCTCTCAAGACCACAGGGCTTTTCGCTTTTTCCCTGTGCTAGCACGGCGCCTGCTGTGCCTCCAGCCTCCTTCTTGAAGTTCAAAAGCAACCCCCTTCTCCTTTTAAAATTGAATCTGGTCCAAGCCAAGCTTTCTAAATCTTAACTAGTCAGGTCCAATCAGGAAGAGGGAGGTTTTCTGTTGACACCAACTTCCAAGAAGACCCGAAATCTATTGCAACTTCAGGCGGCGGGCTAAATGAGAGAAAATTCGGCAAGCTTCCCAGAGATCTTTAAAAGCCCTGTGCTCTGCAGAGCCATTGATGAAGAAAGGGTCTGGTTAGACAGAATCAATCTCTCTGTTTCATTTTCAGTAGCGAATAAACCAAAAGGGAAGATCAATAGGGGTAGGAAAAGAAATAAACAACCCGGACGTCGTGCATGGTGGGCTGACTACACGCTTTTCGGGGAAGGGCGAAGCAAGTCGGTGCCCCTCCTCACAGCTTGGTGGGAAGGGCATCAGTGCGTTCACCAGACAGTCCCAGGTCTCCTGGTTCCCTGAAGTCAGGCACAGCACTGTGCCTTGCTTTGCTCAAAGATGCATGAGTGAAGGTGGCACGCGGCATTTGGGTGCCCGTCCTCGAGGCAGAGTCCCTTTTCTGCTGTGTGGATGGTGGATGTGTGCACTGAGGTGCAGCTCCCACCGGACCCGAGTGGCTCTAGTGAGCGGAAAGCCCCGTCTTGATGACTCATAGGGTGACCAGGAAGTAAACTTGTGCCGTGGGAACCCACCGAGATTTGGGGATTGTTCATTATGGCCACATGGCCTGGTTTACCCAGCTGATGCCCCTAATTTCTTGTCTGCGGCCTCAGGCAAGCATCTCTGAACATCAGAACCTGGGAAGTGGTGTACGTGGTGATTTAAGGATCCGGCAGACTGGCTGTTTGAGCCACCCCCTGCTCCCACTGCTTCCTAGATGTGTGTTTGTAGAAGTTACTGAGACTCTCTGAGCCTCAGTTTCCTCGTCTGTAAAATAGAGGGGGGCCATTTTAGCTGTTTTGTGAGGATGCAATGGGATGAGGTTTGTTAGGAATTTGGTGAGGTTCCTTGTACAGAGGACTGGAAACAATTGAACAGTTAACTTCAACATGCCTTTTTCAACAGAGATCTTCATGTGGCTTGGAGGAGGGGCAGAGGGTGGATGGACACACCAAGGCAGACCCCCGGAAGAGAAGTGCCTGTGATTTCCGGACCATGATGTCCACCTGCTGATGCTTTCTGGGAGATCCTGATGCCAGAAATCTGGGGACGAGGGCCTTGAGCACTGTCCCATCTGTCCCATCTCTTGTAGTCACATTTTGTTCCCAGCAGTCACTGGAAGGTGTCTATTCACAGTGGCAATCAGAGTAATTTTTCTCAAATGCTTCACTCTCTTCCTGATCCCACGTTTGGGGTAAAACGCCTGCTTCTCAGAGTGGAAGACCTCTTGTCTGGCTTAGGCAATGTTCGCCGGGCCACGGCTGAGATGGAGGAGGACCGGTGGGTCTCCGTGGACAAAGCAAGTCTTGCCTCGCCTGATCAGAGGCCTGCACCTCTCACTCTGTGTGATGAGCACATTGGTCACCAAAGGCTCAGCTTCTGCTCCGCTGTGGACCCGATTGCCTTGTCCGTGGACATAACTGCTCCTGCCAGCAGCAGAACTAGTGAGGATGCCAGGACACGATGACCTGTTTGAATTGCCACGTGATGAAACTGGGAAGGTCATCTTCCTCCCCTCTTCCTCCTCTTCCTCCTTCTTCTTCCCCTCTCTCTTTTTTTTTTTTTTGGCAAATAAAGCAAACACTCAGATGCAACTCATAAGGACATCCTAAAATCTGTTGTCTGTCCGTTCACCCAACCATCCAAATATGGGGTCGTCCTGCACCTCACAAAGATCATCCTCTGTTTGCGACACACCAGCTGCCAGTTAGTAAAATTCTTCTGCCTGTGAAAAGCCCACGTTGGGGTGTTGAACTGTTCTACTTCCTTGCCAGCCAGTCCGTAGGGGGTGGGGACTGGGTCTGTAGCCATCGTCATGTCTGAGAGAAGTGAAGCCTCTGGAACCTGCAGGTCCCTGGGGGTGCTTCCTTTCAGGAAACACAGGGTGGGTGTCAGCACCCAGGTCTGTGTCCCAGACGTTTTAGTAATAGGCGGGCTCTGGCTGCTTTGATGGTGGGAACTTGGAAAAGTACAGTCAGGAGAATGGAAGGCTTGGTATTTCCCTCTTGGGATCATTCTTTGGAATGTTTATGTTATTATTTTATTATTTTTAAAAGATTTTATTTATTTATTTTTAGAGATTGGGGAAAAGAGGGAGAAAGAGAGGGGGATCAGTTGCCTCTTGCGCGCCCCCAACTGGGTACGTGGCCTGCAACCCAGCCACGTGCCCTGACTAGGGATCGAACCGGCAACCTTTCAGGTTGCAGGCCAACACTTAACCCACTGAGCTCACCAGCCAGAGCTGGAACCTTTATTTTTGTAACCAGATTTTGGTTGACCATGTGTAGTTTTTTTTTTCCTACCTCTTTGTATGTTTGTTTATTTGCCCAGTGAATGTGGATCTATTAATCTGCTGCTAGAATTCAGCTTAGAAGTTTATTTCTTGACCAGCCTTAAGTCTCAATAGCATTGCTGATCATACAGCTGACTGCTCTTTACAGCGGGGGTTTCGACCCTGAGTAGCTGTCGTACAGCGAACGTTCCCTGTGTTCTCAGACACCGGGCAAGATCCACAATGTGCTTTCTCTCTCTTAGTCCTTCCCACAACTCTGCCAGGGCAGGGACCCATTTGATAGGTGAAGAAGCAGAGAGGCCCAGAGATGTTAAGTGAGTTGCCAAAGGTCACACTGAATGGCAGAGCCCAGACTCCACCAGGTCCATCTGATGCTAAAGCCCTTGATCATAGTCCCTCTAATCACTCTGGCCTCTAAGAAATACAAACAGAGAGTTAGGGAAATTCTCATTATGGCAGAAGGATGCAATGCCTCAAATAGGGATTCGGTGTTAAAGAGAAGAGAGGTACCCTTCTCCTTTCTTGCTAGCTAAAAAGATCCTTTCTGGTACTTTTAGGGAACTTAACCCCTTGCCCCACCCCCACCCACAGATTCACACAGTTTTTTAAGATGGGTCTCAAACAGCGGTGTTCTAGAGCTGGCCCGCACTGGCTCACAAGAACTGAACTTGGGCATCGCTTCCCGATTCAGGGACGTCATGTTGCTAAGCCCGGAATCGGCCACAGCATGACCCTTTCCACCACGGATGTTGGTGTGACTATAAATCAGGGCTTCTCCTGCTGGGAGAGCTGGTGATTAAGCATTTGCCCGCACACAACTGACCCCAAACTAAAACCACCATCGGGAGCAAGGGGTTCACTAGAAAAAACAAACCCCAACAAGCACCCTGACTTCCTCTGGGAATCGTTCCTGGGCTGCCTGTTTCCGCCAGGTCGGGCTGAGGTTCTGGGTCGGGTTCTGGCCCTGAGAGGTCATGGTAGAACCTGCATTACTCTCCATGCGACCACTGTCGTGTTTACTGCAGGTTTTTGGGTCACCTTCCAGCCTGGGCACATTTCTAAAGCCAATCAAAGGAAATAAAGGTGGCCCTGTCTATCGTCTCAATCCAAATTCTACATGATGTTCTCGCCTCCGTTTGGCAGAACAGGTGCTCCACAAAGGGTGGCCGCTGCGAGCTCGAGTGGGGAGATGAAATGCTGTTAGGAGGCCGTTGGCTGAGGGCCCTTTTTCTCAGAATCAAGCAGTCAGCTGTGAAAAAAATTAGAAGTTGCTTTGACCTGGAAATCTGATTTCTCAGAATCAAAATTCTAGCCAACAGGAATATTCCCAACTGGGCTTACAATGTGCACACAAGGGTGCTCTGACAGTCCTCTTTGAAATGCAAGAATATGAGAGCCACCGAGAGAGAAAAGGCTCTTTAAATTACGGTCCTTCCATACCATAGAGAATACAAGTGTTCTCTTAGAGGAGTGTGGAAACTGTTAAAAACGCGAAAACTTTGTATGTGCCATCAGGGGGAAATCACATAGAACACAACATTCATGATATGATCCTGTTTCTGTAAAAAAAATGGCACATCCATATGTATTTATAAGAGGAAGGCATTACAAGGACTCACCCCAGATCTTCAGAAGGAAATTCCTCTAGGGAACAGAATGAATTGGGGGGTGGGGGTGGGGAATAAAGCCTTTTGAATTTTATAGAGTGCTGAATTTTTGGAAATCTTTTAATAAGAATAAGTTATATTCATGTATTCCTTGAGCAGTTTTGTTTAAAAAAACATTGTCGGAATTGTTTGAAGGCTGGGGTTTTCAGACAGATTCTGTGAGCCACAAAGACACAATATTTTGGAAACAAGTAGGGTGCCCTCTTGGGAGTGGGAGAGGGTCCCAGGTCTCCCAGACGCCCAGCCTCCTGTTTCATGCAGAAGCTCCATTTTGAAACATTTGTTTTACATTATTGGGGTCTCTACTTCTTTTTTAAAAGGATTGCTGCTGTTTAAAAAAAAAGCTGTAAAGCACTGCATCAAAGGAAATGAGAGTTTTCAGTTTATCCCAACCAAGAACATGGACTCAATTAAAGTTACTGGCCTATCGGAGCTATTTCTGGTTGTGTCTGAGGTTCGTGTATCTGGACTCTGGGGCAATAGGGTGTGGGACAGGATGGGGATTTGGGAGATGGGCTGCACATGTCCTCACGGAGAAGGGGTTACTTAAGATTCCGGATTTTGGAGGAGATAGAAGACTGAATCCACCTTCAAGGCAGGGCTGTGAGAGGGCACAGAAGTTAGCTCATTGGGGCGGGAGTGGGCAGTACCCACTCGTGGGGGAACTGTTTCATTTTACTCAGCCTGGGGTTTCTGCATAGCACATCCAACTCCTCAAGTCAGGGCTCCTGACCCTTTTTGCTCCATTCTCGCAGACAATGTGACTCCTTAAAGAGCCAGCGCCTTTACATGCCTGACTGGGCTTTGTTCTGCCTCAAGTGTGCACTGCACACAGTTCCTGCAACGGTGGCCTCTGGGCTTGCCCGTGAGCGCTCCCCACGGGTGGGGACGCACCTGGCCCTTTTCTTGGCCTAGACCACATGTTCTGGAGCCTGTGACTGAGCAATCTGGCTGCAGCCAGGGCCAGACTCTGACTCTTCCCTTGGGTCCAAGTGGAGGAGCAGATATACACACACACACACACACACACACACTATTGAGTATACGTTACATAAATAATATACATATATGAATCCAAAATACCTGGAGAGAAAGCAGAAAAACGAGAACAAAGGGAAAGGAAAGAATAAAGGGGAGGGAAGAGGAGGAAAAGAAAGAGGAGCAAATAAAATACATTGCTGGGAAGACATGATCCGCGAGGGGGAAGGGAGGGCAGTCCCGCTCTGCATCCAGCAGTGTGCTGGTCCAGCTGGCCGATTCCTGTGTGTAAACACTCCCACGTGGGAGTGAACACTCATTGACTTTGAGCTCCTGGTGTGACAGCACCGAATGTGGACAGGGGAAGAGGTGCTGGGAGGGGACGCACACAGTCGGCTCCCACAGCCCTATGCCCTGGGGCTGCAGCTCGGCCCGTTTGGATCTCCCGGAGCACACAGGAAAACTCTTAAAGCTTTGACCCGCCCACCAAAACCAGCAAAGGCAGGGGAAGAACAAACAGGCGTTTCCTCCTCCACTGCCCAGTTGAATGCTGGCTGCAGCAGGCGGGAGGGCTGACACGTACTTTGGGTTCCAGCAGGTGATCAAGGGCCTCATGGTGTGGTGGGTGTGGTCGATAGTCAGGGCCTCCAGAAGCCAGTGGAGGGCACAGAGCTGGCGGAAGAGGGGTTCCCTGCAAAGACAGAGAGGGGGATCACAGTGGGGTCCCGTCGGAATAGCACCCTTCACAGTTATGGCCACAGAGATGGAAGCTGTGCTGGCGCCCAGTTAGAGATGTTGCCCTGCCCCTGGCAGCCATATTTCCCATGCACCAGCGCATTAAACCTTTGCAAGGGTCCCATTTTACAGATGAGGGACTTGAGGCTCAGAGAGGTAAGTGAGTTGACCTCGAGGATTAGTGAGGATTTGAACCCGGATCTGTCTAACCCCAGAGACTGTGCTTTCCTGGGCCTAAGCTCTGATGGGTCATGGTACTGACAAAGCCAACATACTGGTCACCAGACAGTGGGGTTAGGAGAGGGTTAACCTGCTGTACTTTTTCCTGGAAACGGGATGGAGTCCTCACGAGCCCCCGCTCTCTGCAGGATTTCTCCTCTTACACTAATGGGCGTCGATGCCTCTGTTATTAGCCCGTGTAATTGCTCCTCTCTGAAACTGCGCCCAGTCCTGATCAATACTCCCCAGGGCCCCTGGGCCCAGCGCTCAGAGGGGCAGGAAGGAGTCCACCCTCCCTGCTTCTAGGAAGGCACCACCTCAGGAGCTGAGGCCCAAACCCTGGGGCTCCAGTGTGGGGCTGACCAGCGCTGTCCTGCGAATCTCTTGGGAGTTTATTTCACTCAGATTGAAGGGGAGCTGCTGCCCAAGACCCCATAGCCCTGTCCCTAGGTACTGGGGTGGCCTTGTCCACCAGGTCTTAGGGAGAAAGCCGGAGTCAGCCATGCTTTTCTCTCCTCTGGAGCCCCTTCCTTCCTCCTCTCCTTCCTTCTACAAATGACAGCCATACCTTGGGACTCGTCAGTGTCAGAACTCATCCAACCCTGTACTTGTCCCATTTTAATGAGAAAAAAATATTTCAGCACTCAGCACTTGCTCGGGACTCATTGCACTTGCTAGAACTTGTATGAGTCCAGTAAGAGAAGCCGCCCAGTGAGAGAAAATGCTTCATCACTCGTTGCTTGCTTGGTACTCATTGATTTCAGCACTTGTCATGAGTTCTAGAACAAATTAACGACCACTACCAAGATACTACACTCTATTCAGTGAGCACCTTACTTTTAATTTAAAGGGCCTGCATGCCCACAGCCTTGCTCGTTTTTTTCTCTTCCCGCTTAACACCACGTTGGTCTCTACACCTTTTGGCAGCTCTGGGTGCTGAGCCGTGCCCAGCATTTCACCAAGAGCAGCAGCTAGCTGTGTCGTGTGCCTGGCCCTGTGCCTGACACCACATGCCACCCTCACAATATCCCCAGAAAGTTGCAAAAGGTCCGGGGAGACCCCCTTTCCTATTCACAGTTTAGAGCCCCTGCAGACCCGAGCTCTGGGTTGTGAGGGGTGGGTACAAGGAAGGAGGGGCAAGTAAAGGGAGTTCACAGTTGATGTGGGGCCTGTTTGGTCACAGGGGCACGTGGGCATGCGAGCATCCGATTCATTTCTGCAGGTAGCAAGAACAGGTGCCAGCCCGACCCTATCCCTCCCTGTTAAATGCAGGGTTTACTAGATAAGAGTGCCAACCAGGGTGCACACCGCCTGCATCCAAAACCCCTGTGCCAGAACTCCGGCAGAGCACCCCGTGGTCAGCACGCCAGAATAGCCCACTCTGTTGAAACTACCATGCCAACCAGAACACGGTGGGCTTAAACATCCCCGAAAAGGAAACAGTGTTTTCTTTCCATTTACTGAGAGAAATCGGAAAATGCATACAAGGCCCTTCCAGGCACTCCATGCTGACTGCTAAGGGCAAACCTGGATGCAGGCTGCAGGGACAGGCTGGTTAGCTCAGAGAGGAAAGGAGGGGCCGTTTCTCATTCTTGGAGACCATTTATCCTCCCCCTTTAAAGATGAAGGTCAAGTCTCCCTTGACATGAGTGAATTGACCCCCACAAAGTCAATTCGGAATCATCAGCTGGTTTTGGGATCAAGTGCATTGGGATTGAAGGGAGTGACCAGCTCAGTCCACACTGGCTGACATGATGGCTGAGAATCTGAGAACTGACCAGGCACGCCCTGCTGTTTGGTGGGTTGGTTACAAAACGCCCCAATGCGTCACCCCTCTCTGTATCCACACGCTTTGCCATATGACTTGCATCTCCCCCTTCAAGAGATGGAGTCTTTTTCTGGATTCCTTGTGTCTGGCCTGGAGTGATATCTTGCTTTCACCAGTGGAAGGGTCACTGCGTCCATTCTGAGCCTACGCCTCAAGACATTAGATGTTTAGCCTCTTGTTCTTAGAACCTTCGTGTCCACCGTGTGAACACGCCCAGGTTCGGATGGTGACAGATGTGTGGCTCAGTCACTCCTGTCACCCTAGCCAACAACTCATCACCAACAACCCATGAATGGGGCCGTGCTAGATGGCCAGCCTCCAGCTCACCCATCAGCTGGGCGCACACACATACACAAGCCTAGCCAGGGTCAGCCCAGCCGGCCGGGACCAGCAGAGCCTCCCAGCTAACCCACAGACGTGTGAGCAGTAACAAGCAGTTTCTGTTTTAAGCCACCCTATTTTGAGGTGGTCTGCAACACAGCAATGAGGGACTGGTGTGGTCATCAGATGCAGCAGACCCTCTTCACAGCCAAGGAGAAGAAAGCCCAACCTTCCATCTGGAGCAGGAGTTGGCAGATTACTGCCAGTGGGTCTCCTGCCTGTGTTGGTGAATGAAACTTTTTTGGAACACGGTCACAACCATTCATCATAGCTCTCATGCTTCCACGGCAAAGTTAAGTAGTTGCAGGAAAGGCCATCTGGTTTATAAAAGCTAAAATATTTACTCTCTGTCCCTTTAGGAAAAAGTTTGCTGATCCCTGGTCTGGGGCATAACAGATAATAATAATGATAGTAGCCTATCTAATAAACCTGACGCAGAGATCTGATCCAGGCTCTAGATCCGTATTCCTGTTGGAAGAACTTTGGCAGTCCCTGCCCCTCTCCAGGCTTCAGTTTCTCCATCTGGCCTCGGAGGAAGATGAGCAAGAAACTCTCCAGTTGCTTCCACAGTTGATGTGAGCCTCAGTTCGCTCAGATCAAATGAATCAAGGGTGGGGCACATGGATATACATTTTCCCAAGCTCTCTACCTCCACCCCCTACCCACTACCCTACATCGCCACGTGATTAGGATGCAAGTGAAAACCTAAGAACCACTGATCTACACCATTTGGTTTCAGAGACAGGCAGAAATACAAGTGCTTCCAAGAGACACGAGGAGAAATTGCAAGGCCCAGTGATGTTTTAAGATCATCAAGCTTTGGCTGCCAATTGGAATGTCCTTGAACAAGTAAGTCTGTCAAGAAGCCAATCAAAATATTCATCAGAGGGAGGTAGGAGGAGAGGGAGGCAGGAGGAAAGTAGGAGTGAAGCTTCAAAAGCTGGAGTACTAGGAAGGGACAGGGATGTGTCCAAATACATGATGGTGGTGGTGATGATGGTGGTGGTGGTGGTGATGGTGGTGATGATGGTGGTGATGATGGTGATGATGGTGGTGATGATGATGATGATGGTGAGGATGATGATGAGGATGGTATGGTGGTGGTGATGATGATGATGGTGATGATGGTGATGATGGTGGTGGTGGTGATCATGGAAGTGATTGGCTGATGATGTTGTAACCTTCCACCCATGAACTAAATGCTCTTATGAATGACCTCTTATCTGCCATCTCATCCTCTAATTTCTCTTTTGCATTGTTTTACTCTTCAAGTACACGTGTCATACTTTCTGGGTCATATGCAGTGGTGAGAGGTTAGGCTCTGGAGTCGGACTTGCCTTAAAACCTCAGCACAGCAGCACACGAACCTCTGTGGCCTTGGGCAGGCCATTCATTACCCCTAGCCCTCTCTGAGCTTCCGCTTTCTTACCTGTGAGAGGGGACAGCAACACACCTATGCAAGAGGACTGCATGAGATGTGGCTCCAGAGCACTCAGTGCCCCATTATTACTGTGCATACCGTAGGGGCCTAGTCATATTTGACACATGAGTAGACAGTGGACAGAGAATTCTAGGATCCATTGCACCCTCTTCATGGCCTTAAAAGTAATTCTCAACGTGGGGATGGTGGGGTGGGTATGATTTTGCCTCCAGGGACATTTGTCATTGTCACGAGGCATTTTTGGTTGTCACAAGTGGGGGTGGTGCTATTGACATCTAGTGGGTAGAGGCCCAGGAGGCTGCCCAACACCCCACAATACCCAGGACCACCCTTCACAACAAAGGATTACTTGTCCCAACATATCAGGCGTGCCAAGGTCGAGAAACCCTTCTGTACAGTCAAAAGTATCTATCTCTGCGCCTGACATCTTTCCATTGAAAAGCGCTACCTAGAGATACAGACAAAACTTGTCTTGGAATTGTTTGGCACGGACCCAAGGGGAGCAAGATGTCAAGGTTTTAGAAAGCCAGAGTATTCTTCGGAGGGCTGAGCAGCCCAGTACACCGTGCAATGATGAGTTCACGCCTCGGGTTGGAGACAGCTTCCCTGGGAAATAGCTCCATGAGTCTTGGGGAAATCCTGTCCCCTGAGCCATGGCTGAGACGTTGTCACACATGCTCTGTGAGGGTCTGTGGACAGATTTTATCAGGCTGAGCACACTATTTGACATGTAGAGCTCCTGGCTCAGAAAGGAATGGAATGCCTCAGTCCCAGAGGATCTGCCACTTAGCTCTAAACTACCACCGTGTCTGCTTTCTGTTATTTTTTACACTCCAACTAGCGTTGTTGGCTCCAGGCTCCATGTCCCTTTCAAGAGGACAAAGGAAGAGCTCAGCGGGTCCCGAAGATGCAGTGGCCGGTTGAGTCATAGCGTGGCTTTGCTTGAGAAGCCAGCAAGGCAGACGAGCCGGAGGGAGGCTGTACTTACACGTGAGCCTTAGGCAGCAAGGGCGCGATGATGCAGCTGTGCCTGGGGGTGAACGGGCGGAACAGGGCGCTAGCCCCCAGCTTCTTAATCTTCTCACCGTCGTGCGTGCTGGAGGGCAGGCAGAAGGAGAGAGGCAGAGTGGACAGTGAGCATCACTTTCAAATGTCTCTCGCCAGGGATGGTTTGGCAGATGTGACTGGGCACCAGCTATGTGTGCCAGGCAATAATTATCACTTGAAAGATGAAGGTTCTAGATACAGCCAGGGAAACAGAACATATAGAAACCTCTGCGCTCTGCCCTGGCCAGGTAGCTCTGCTGGATAGAGCATCGTCCTGATATGTCAGGGTTGCAGGTTTGATCCCCAGTCAGGGAACATACAAGAATCAGTCAATGAAGGCACAAGTAAGTGGAACAACAATGCCAACCAACCTCTTCTTTCATGGAGTGCATATTCTAGGGGAGGACCCAAGAGAATAGACAGGTTAAATATGTAAATTGTGTGGTGTATTGGCATATGGTTGGATGTATTTTCTTAAAGGGCCAGACAAACCTTTCTGACTTGGTAGGACATAGGGTGTGTGTCACAAGTACTTAGTAGCATGAGAGCAGCCATTGATGGTATGTAAACAATAGGTAATATCTGTATTTGAATAAAACTTTATTTATAAAAATCAACCTGGGGGCTGGATTTGGTCACCAGGGCCTCCCTCCCCCTTACTAGATACTGATTAATGCTGTGGGGACAACAAAGCAGACAAGGGGGTTTGGAAGGACTGGGAGTGCTGGGAGCTGTAATTTTAAGAAGGATGATTGGGAAGGTGTCACTGAGAAGGTGACGTTTGAGGAAAATCTGCAGAGCGTAAAGGAGTGAGCCTTTCAGATGCCTGGGACAGAGCATTGTGGACAGAGGGAAGGACTTGTGCATACTTCCTGAGGCGCCACTGTGCTGCAGAGACAGAAAGGAGGTGGGTGTGGCCAGAGTGGGGTGAGCAACAGCAAGAGAGGGGTGGGGAGGCTGGAGAGAGAACGGGGGCCTTGGGGACCGTGGCAAGGGCTTGGGCCCCCTCTCTGACGCTTGTGAAGGATTTGGGGCCGAGAGAATATGTGATCTGACTTGCATCGAGATGGACCCCTCTGGCTGCTGTTTTGAGAAAGGCCTGTGGCAGGGACCCAGGAGGGAAGTGGGGGCACATATTAGGGATTCACCTTCCTCCTGGGAACTTGAGGGCAGCCCTGGGGTCACAGAGTTAACTGAAACATGGGCCCAGAATCTAGGTCGCCCGATTTTCATTATCAACCCTAGAGCTGAGGAAGGTTCAAGCAAACACCTTGGCAGTACCAAGTCTTTATTTATTTGTTTTTAATATTAATTTCTTTCCATGATATTTTGTAGTTTTTTTTGTAGTTTTCAGTGTACAAGCCCTATACTTTTTATTTTTATTTATTTATTTATTTTATTTTTATTTTTTAAAGATTTTATTCATTTATTTTTAGAGAGAAGGGAAGGGAGGGAGAAAGAGAGTGAGAGAAACATCAATGTGTGGTTGCCTCTCACATGACCCCCACTGGGGTTCTGGCCCACTAGGTATGTGCTCTGACTGGGAATTGAACCAGTGACCCTTTGGTTTGTAGCCCGCGGCTCAACCCACTGAGCTACACCAGCCAGGGCAAGCCCTATACTTTTTAAATTGAAGTTATTGGGGTGACATTGGTTAATAAGATGACATTGGTTTCGGGTGTACAGTTCTGCAATACGCTGTCTGCATTACTGTATTGTGTGTTCGCCACCCAGGGTCTCCCTCCGTCACAGTTCCCCCCACCGCCCCCCACCATGGCAGTGCCCAGCCTTCTGCCTCCACGCTTACCCCTAAAGGTTTAGAGCACGTGCTATTAGCCCAGCGTTTACACTCCTTAATCTCTGGTTTCATGTCTTCCCTCCACCTCAATAATAACACAGATTCTACCCCTTGTTTTCCTCACCTGTTCAGCTTAATTTGCAGCCAGAAAACAAGGTCACTGAGCACAGTGGGGAGGGCTGCTTGCAGGCGGCAATCTTTGGGGACAAGCTTGATTTTCTTTTTTCCCCGCATAGTCTGTCAGACTTAAAACTTCTGTCTGAAAGAATTTATCCTGTAGTCTTAGACCCAGAGGGGAGAAAAATAATCCCCTTTGCTTTCATAAAGCACGAGATCAAACACCTTGTTTAAGAAAGTATTCAGAAAACGCACCCTTGTATTTTTGTTACTTCCGAGACTGGAATTAGACTTCTAGAGACGCTTTCAAGCATGCCTGGAAAGTACGGTTTTTAGCCATAAAGCTGAGGATTTTAGGTCATGGGGGCCCAGAGAGATCAAATTCTCTTTATTGCATAATAGCAGCTAACAAGTCACTGAGCACATCTCATTTGCCGGGCTCTGTGCTGAGCATTCTTTCCTTTAATCCTCGTAATAAACCTCAGAGTTTGGCATCGTTCATATGGGCGAGGAAGAAGGAGGTTCGGAGAGTCACGGGGACTTGGCCGGAGTTCGACAGTTTATGCGGGAAGTCGGGATTTGAACCAGTCCCGTGCTGGATTGGTCAGGACAATGTATCAATGCTATTTCATAACCCCTGCCACCCGACCTGCATTTGACAGCTGCGTCACAGTAATTGCCTCCAGTTACATTTTAATAACCGGCCTTGTACAGCTCATAGAATTCACCAGATAAGACATAACCAGACCAATGTCTACAAGAGGAGTGACCTCATGCATATTTAAACTTATTAAACTTTAAATAAACCATGTCTCTCACATGGAAACATGGATCGGGAGAGGGGAGAGCCATGTTTTGTGACCACGGACTAAAAACCCCATCCAAACACGGGAGTCGTTACAATGAACCATTTAAGCAGTAGTGGGGTGGGGGTGGAGGGGGGGTCTTAAACAGACACTCCCCCCACTAGCAGCACCCATTCCCTCACCCGTTAATCTGAGCACAGCTCCTGCAAAAAAGAGCCGAGTTCCTTCCCTGCCTTTATCCAGGAACAGCTGCCAGCTGGCTGGTGTCGCTGGGAGCAGCAGAGCTCCGTGGGGTGCAGGGAAGGCGGGATTTGCCCTGAGCTCTTGGGGCGCTAGTGGAGAGGGCAAGAGCACCCCTGCTCACTGAGCCACCTTGTCCGTATCACACGCCCCTCCCAGGTCCCACGAGGACACTTCGGTGGTGGTTGGTTGAGTGACTGGATGGAGGTGGCTCAGGTCAAGACTTGCCTGCTTTTTTTCCCACTTGAGAAATACCTTTTCTGACTTCTGGCGAGAGACAACAACCCTCCCTCGTCGGCCCCAGCCTTCGTACCGGGAAGTGCTGGCCGCAGGGACTGCTGCTGGGCTGATACGGTCTGTCTAGCTGTGCCGCCTTTTTGTCATCGGATGACCTCCCGTTCCGAATTAAAGATCCTGCTCCAGAGCGACACCCCTGGGGGTTCTTTCCCGATTCCCTAAAGGAGCACTGTGAAGTGACGGAAAATATGTTTCGGTTTCTTCCCCTGGCGTCTGGCACAGAGCTCCTTAGACCCTTGCCATGTCTTAGGTGATGGCCGCACTGGGAATGTCTTCTGATCCACTCTTTGGTCTTTGATCCTGGCTTCTGGCAGGTGGCTCCTGAACACCTCGGAGTTTCCTGGCTGGCAGGGTTGCCTGTTGTTCTAATGAGCCCGCTCTGGGTGGGCTCTGGTGGCTTCCAAAAACGGAGCCATGATTAGGAGCCCGGAACTTTCAGACTTAAGGACAGGTCGTGCCAACACGCTGGAGCCTTTGTAAAAATTTCAAAAGTACGGGGTTCAGGGAGAGCTCCTGGGTGGGTGAGAGTGCCACCAGGATGGGAGGTTGGCACCCCCCAACTTCATGGGGACAGATGTTCCTGCACTTGGGACCCTTCCAGACCTTGCCCTACCGACCTCTTTGTCTGGCTGGTCATCTTGTCCTGGTTATATAATAAACTGGTAAATGTAAGTCGGTGTTTCCTGAGTTCTGTGAGCCATTCTAGAAAATGACCAAGCCCAAGGGAGGGGGTCATGGGAACCCTAACGTATCGCCGGTTGGTCAGAAGTACAGATGACAATCTGGGACCTGTGATTTGTGTCTGATGCGGGGCGGGGCGGGGGGCAGTCTTCTGGGGCTGAGGCCTTAACCTGTGGGATCTGGTGCTAACTCCAGGTAGAAGGTGTTGGGACTGGATCGGGCGGTAGTACACCCGGCTGGTGTTGCAGAGAATTGTTTGGTGTGGGGGAAAAATTACCCACAGATCTGGTGTCAAAAGTTTTGTGCATGTTTGTAGTATGAGAGTGAAGGAGGCAGACCCTGCGGGAGTCATTGTCCTTTACTTTTTTTTTAAGGATTTTAAAGGGTGCAATTCGATGGCATTTGAATTGGTGGTTGTACCTCAGTCTAATTCCAAAATACGTTCATGACCCCCAAGGAAAGCTGGTACCCAGTATGCAGTCACTTGTCCCACCTGCTCTCTCAGCACCTGGTTTCTCCAGCCTGCGTTCTCCCTGAGATGAGTCTCACATACAATACGGTGTGAAACAATTCCATCAATAGGGCTCTTGTTTTCAAGAGGCACAGATTCGTGTTTCTTTAAGTGCATGTTGGGAAGAGCAGAGTTTGGGAAGCAGTGCAGAAGACAACAGCTGTCTGCCGTGGCCATGAACCTGGCAATTCGAGTTTCTGAAGATAACCTGAGCATAATGGAATCATCTAGGGGAGCTTTAAAAGAATACCACATCCAGGTAGCACCCCCAGAATTGGTCTGGGACGTGCCCTGGGCATTGGGGTTTGAAAAACTCCCCAGGTGATTCTTCAGTGCCGCTAGGGCTGAGGCCACTGCTCTGACAGAACGGTGGCCACAGTGACGGCTGTTTCTACCATGTATTTCCTCGGTTCCTGCCTCGGCGCCTCCTTCCCCCCTGATTTGTGCCCCACTGATTTTACATGAGCTACAGGTCCCAGGATTTTTCCATGCTGAACGGTGTAGTCCATGGATTCTGGTGGCACTCAGGTTGGGACTCAGGGATGCTTTTAACTTAGGACCTGAGTCCTAAGGGGAATTGTGGGAGCCCCTCTAAGCCTTATTCCTAATCTGTAAAACAGGGCTAATAATAGCACCTATATCAGAGGAATTGTTTTAAAATTTAGACAGAAAGGTGCATAAAGCATGTAGCAGACATAATTATTGTTGGGGTTGTTATTATTATTATTATCATTGTTGCTATTTCATAATGAGTTAGTCTGATGATTCTCTTCTCTCAACCAGAGGAAAGACCTTTACCAGAAAAAAGGGGGACTACTTGATTAAATAAATCTGCAGGACTCCGAGCCAGGATCTGGGGTGTCAGGCGAAGGTCTAGAACATTGACGTGGATTAAGGTGAACTTGGACACAGACACGTTATGGGAACCCAGTGTCCAGATGGGTTTTGGGGGGGGGGTTGGGCTGAAAGCGAGGAGAGCAGGAGAGGGCAGCATTTACCCTGGGCTTCTCAGTGATAAGTAGAACTTTAGTGGAAGAGGCCGTAGGGAAGAGCATTTTGGGCCCAAGCATGGGAACAGGCCTAGAGGTAGGGGCAGGCCAGGGAAGGAGAGGGAAGGAGGCACATTTAGGGAACCGAAGACTGCCGTGGAGGAAACATTCCACCGACTTCCAGAAGGCGAGGCCGACAAGGTAGGCTGGACCAGACTACTCGGAGTCCGCAGACACTCAACCGCCCGAGAAGGGGCTCCCGCTGTGAGGCAGCTGCCCCCCCTCAACCCAGCCAGGCGGCGTCCGCCACCCACCACCCTTCCTCTACTTACGCCAAAAGAACATCCTTGTAATGGAGGTCTGAGACCCTTTTGGCTGGTTGGAATTTGTGTCTTTCCTCCTCTCTCTGTTTCTGGAGCTGCTGCTGCCTCTTCTTCCAGGCACTCTCCTCCTGCAGCATGGTGAAGTACCCGCGGCCTATCTTCACGGATTGGATCAGGAAGCTGGACAGACAGGGGGACAGAGAGACCAGCTGACTGGGAAGAAAGACGAGGTCTCAATCATTCCTTGGTGTGCTCTGACCTTGGCCTCCATTTTCACAGGGCCCTTTCCCTGCAGTCTGTCATGTCCCCCGTTCCTTTTTCTTGTGAGTACGCCCGCCACTGGCTGGAGGACTTGACCCAAAAGCAGGAAGACCTCGTACTGACGTCAAGTGTACCTGTCCCGCAGCCCCGTTTCTGAGTGAGCTTAGGACACTGGGAGGGGGTGAGGACTCAGATGCGTGTTTCCGAGGTAAACTGTTTAGCTCACTACACCCCTGGAGGGTTCAATCTGAGCTAATAGCTTTGCTCGACTGTCTTCATTCCTCGCCCTCAGGTGGGATTACCCACAAGGAATATCATCTACCTCTTTTAACTACCTATTTAACTGTACAATGGCTTTTACTGTCATAAATACCAATTTTAGCCTAGTCCTAAGTGCGCATTAGTTGTGATATCCGATTAATGTTAATATATTTCAGTTTACGATGGTTCCAGTTTTCCATGTCATACACAGTGTATAAGTGAATAGAATTATGTGCGTGTGTATAAAATACAGTTTATTTTTGTAAGAGTGAGAACAGTTAAATCAATAGAATTTTTTCTTTCCTTGATCAAAAGGCATTAATGAAAATTTATTCAAATGAATTTGCTACCTCAGGAAAAAAAAAGACACTCTCTGAACGTCTCGGGACTGGTAATTGCTAAGGGCGTGCTCGCACCTGTGGGGCAGGCGCCTTTCCACCTCGAAAACTCCAGAGTCAGACCTGACCTTGAATTCTGGACCCGCAAATGACTTCACCTCTCCAGGTGTCAGTCCCTTCATCACTCCATCAGCAAGTGTTTATCGAGTGCCTACTCCACGCCAGGCACCTGCTAGTTGCTCTGAAGTGAGCATAACGATTCGCACCCCGCAGGATCAGCTGCCCTCGTGTCGGGAAGGGGGTCGGCGAGGTGCCTGGTACGGAAGAGGGGCTCACCCCTGGTCACCAGCAGCAGGTTGATGCTCTCTGGCCTGGGCGCCCGGCCAGGGCTGCCTTCTCTGAGATTCGCCCGAGGGCTCTGTTGGCTTTCAAGCTTCTGAACCCGCCAATCATCAGAGTGTCCTGAGGTTTCAGGGTCATCTGACGGGAAGAAAACTGTTCCCATTTGCAACCCCTAATTTCACAAATGAGGATTCGTGGTGTAGCACAAAGCAAAGGCAGAGCTCGCCTGGGAGCTGGGGCTGATGTGGCAGGAGCTTCGTTACCTCACTTCACAGAGACCCTTTGCTCAAACTGTGGCTCAGAGGAGGTTGAGGCTGACACCACCTGCGCCCAGAGGGTGTGAAGTGACTCACAGAGGGAGGCTTTCTGGGTGGAACAGGCAGGCCCCACCGCTCTGAAGTTCTGAAATCCGCTTGCGAGGGCAGGGAGGGAGACTGGCCGAGGGCTTCAGGCAGTGGGGCTGGGGTGAGGGTTACTTTGTTCGTGGTCTGAACCCCCACTCCACCCCAGCCAAGCTCGGAGAGAAGGAGCAGTGGGACCTTCTTATCACCTGGCCCAGGTGCGGGGCGGGGTGGGAAGAAGAGGTGGGGAGACCTCGAAGGTTGCCAAGTCACGTAAAAAATGGAGCCAGACCTTTTTTTTTTTTACTTAAAAAACTGTTCAAAAAACATTCAATTTTATTTTGCATTAGTTTTGGGTGTATATCATAGTGGTTGGACAATCATACTTTGCAAAGTGTCCCCCCTCATGTTTTTGTACCCACCTGGCACCACACACAGTTATTACAAGACTCTAATACCTGATTTCAAACTCGTGTGTTTGCCTGAATAGCTGCGTCACTATCAAACCTTTGTCAAAAATTTACTGAATACCTACTGTGTGCTAGGTGACATTGCTGCTCTGGGCACCCGCTTCCCCCTGCCCCGTTCTGGGGTGCTAGTCTGGGGAGGCAATAGGTTTTACCACTTTATTGAAGAAGCTCTTCCTAATACCTCAGTCTAACATCGTCACGTGCAGGACCCCCATTACAGAGGGAGGTCCCTTTCTGCCAGCGGACTGCAGTGACACCTGTCAGGTATTTCCAGCATGCTCTTGAGATGCGGCTCTTCAAATACCTTCCCCATACGAGACTTTAGCAGAGAACTCAGCCGGCCATGCTGTGATTTCACATCTGTGGTAGGACTTGGCCCTGCACCCACATTTCTGTGCCACGCCCTCCCAACCCCCCACTCCTGGGCACGTGAATTAACTTA
Source organism: Tonatia bakeri (assembly GCA_004024845.1). Classification (NCBI taxonomy): domain Eukaryota; kingdom Metazoa; phylum Chordata; class Mammalia; order Chiroptera; family Phyllostomidae; genus Tonatia; species Tonatia bakeri. Next base: position 88,690 of record PVIA01003411.1, read on the forward strand.
TTTATCCTCATAAGCACTGTAGGCTGTCGGTGCCATTGTTAGCATTTCATTTACTGACCAGGAGGCAGAGGCTCAGAAAGCTGAAACGGAGCAGAGCGGGGGTCTGAACCCAGGTAGCAGGGATTCATTGGGAAGCCCAGCTGCACACGGGGCCGGTGGGCTGACGTCGGGATGTTTCTAAACGGGAAGTCTCTCCAGCTTGTCCTGGAAACCCCTTTCATCGACTTCGGAGGTTCGGGGGGCCACTAGGTCCTTGGGTAACTCGGTGTCTTGTCACTGATGGACAGGTGTCTGGGCTCCCTCTTGCCGTGAAGCCCTCTGTGCTGTTGTTCAGATTCTGTCACGGAGTGACGGGCTGTCAGGGAGACCTGTCAGGTCCCACGATGGACTATGGTCTTCAGAAGCAGAGAGCAGGGAGCTCCCTGTGTGTGTGACGCTGGCACGTGGCAGGGGCAGGGGCTCCAGGGACTCTCAGTGCACCCAGCCAGCTCTGTGGGCTTTGGGCTCGGATTTCAGAGTGAAACTGGACAAAAGCCTCCATCTTCCCTTACAGAACTCGGAAGCAGTTAGATCTTGAAATGTCGAATTGTGTCGCCACCCCCCCCCCAAATACTTAGGTTGAAGTCTTAACTCCCAGTATGTCAGAATGTGACCTTATTTGGAAATAGGGTCATTGCAGACATAGTTAGTTAAGATGAGGTCATATTGAGTAGGGCTGACCCCTAGTTCCATGTGACAGGTATCTTTATGAAAAGGGACAATTTGGACGCAGACACGCATGTAAAAGGAATGCCACCTGAAGACGAGGGTGGAGATGGAGTGAGGCTTCCAACGGCCAAGGAACGCCAGAGACGGCTAGCGAACAGCCGGATGCTAGGGGAGAGGCATGGGGCAACTTCTCTCTCAAGTAGCCCTTGATCTTGGACTTCTAGTATCCAAAAGTGTGTGACAGTAAACTTTTGTCTTGCAAGCCGCCCGACTGGCAGGACTCTGCTCTGGCAGCCTCGGGACAAGAACGTGGCCTGATCCAGTATCTCGGCCTTGAGTCACAGCACAGCCTAACGCATTTGATTTTTCTTTGATGTTAACAACGTCCTTATTAATTTTATAGTAAGTGACAGGCTGGTGATCCGTGTCACAGTAAGTCAAAGGGGCTTGAGTATTATGTTCCAGGCCCCGGGTTGGGTCCCTGTTATGTGTCAGATTCTGTGTTAGGAACTTCTTAAGTTTCGAGTTCTGTTGAAGGCACTGGCATTGCGGAGGTGAACTTACCTGCAAGAACCCGCAATCTTCACCTCTGCATCTTAGCTTTCTTTGTATTAATTAGGAGGTTGGTAAGATATTTCTGTACTTATGCCTTATTCCAAAAGAAAAAAATAGATGCAGAAAAAGAAAGTCACAAAGGCAGGGAGAACCACGAAAACGAAATCAGGTAAGACAAGACTGCAAACCCAGGCCACATGGTCTGGTGTGCACACTGGGCCCGGAGCATCCGAGTGGCTAATGCAGAGAGGGAAACACAGTCCTGGTCACCATGAGAGTTTTTTTAACAAGCTGTTCAGATGATGGCCCGCTATTCCCGGGGCTGAAAGTAGGAAGAGACTTCTTCCAAGGACCTGTACAGGAGGGACACCATGAAAAGCCAAGTCTGCAGACAGACTGACAAAGGCATCTTGTCAATTAACTCACAGAAAGAGATCGGGGAGTGGGTGTTGACCAATTTACGGAAATCTAGTCAGCAAGTTTTAGGTTGCAATGGCAGCCCCTCTTCAACCAAGGCAGCCCAACTCCCAGCGGCCAGAATTTCTGGGAAGACCTGGGTGAGGGGTAACCAGAATTGGGGGTGTCTGAGCCCTCACGTCAGACACACCAGTCAGAATTCTGAGAACTTCCAGCTGCAGGATGTTCATCTGGTGAGCTGGAAATGCTCCCCTGGCACCGCCAAGGCCCATTTAAAAATGCTTAATATTTTAGCAAATTCCCATTTAATTCCCTTGTATGTTCCCTACATTTCCTTCATCATTATTGCTGATTGCCAGACTATTTGTGTGAGGGGAGCTATTTGCAGGGAAGAGCGGTTTTCGCCTTTAAATCCACTCACGCAGGGCCGCCTGCTCGCCGCTCCTCGAGATGTAAAACTCCCCTGGCTAACATCTCGGGAGGCACGGTGGGGAGCGAAATCATTAACTGCGCCAGGCAAGTGGAGGAAGAAGCAGGTTATAAAATGAAAAGTTCCCTCCATCCAAGGCAGCTTCCTCTTACCAAATGCGTGGGGTTGGGTTTTTATTTCCAAGGGACCTGCATGCTCAGAGCAGGAGTCGGTGTGTGAGCTGAGGAACGGGGATGCTCTCTGCCAGGCTCCGCTGAGACAGACCAAAGGGACGGAAGTGAAGCAGCCCAGGTTTCACTCCCAAGCACCTTCAGCCTTGAGGGCAGGTGGATGCAGCGATGAGGCTTGAGCGGACGGCCTCTGGGTGGGATCTCTCCTCCACCGCTCCCTTCGGCAGGTTTTAAACCCTCTCAGAACCACAGCGTCTTCACCTTCTGATGGGGAAAGCACTAGTTCTTGCCGCACAGGGCTGTTCGGAGGATTAAGTGAGATGATTAAGTGTGGTGCCTAGTATCCGTACAAAGGATTCGGTGATTGGGAACTATTGTATCGCCAGTTGACCCAGCAGTCCTGAGAGTGTGGTGTGATTTATAGAGGAGAAAACAGGGGAAAGGTCGAGTACATGATGAGGGTCACACTGCCGGAAAGGGGTGAAGCAGGGGCTGGAAGCCAGTGGGGCTAGCGTCTCACTGCCTGAATCCGCCTTCATCCTCAGGGCCCTGCAGGAAGCGAGGACTGACCGTCACCTAAAACACAGTCCGGCTGTCTCCACAGGGGCCTTGCAAGAAGCTGCTGAGTACTGGGGACTCTGGAGGCCACCAAGGAACTTGCATTCAACCTTTCTATCATGAGGGGCATGGGATTAACCACTGCAAATCACCTCGTTAGAAATCTAGCAACACCAAATGTACTAACGTACACACACGGACACACAAATAACAACAAGGAAAGAACTTTCAATGGTATTACGACTCTGCATCCAGCTGGTTTCCACTCCCATTTTCTGCCTCTGCCTGCAAGAAATATGGGGCTATAAAGCCAGGAGTGCTGCCACGGAGAAGGCAGAACGACATTTATGAACAAACACTCCCAGCTATCCGACTTCGGGGATGTCCTGCTTTCGCAGAAGGGAATTGCCTACACGGGAAATTTTCGCTTAACAAATTTTATTGTTTTCATATAGCAACAAATAATTCAGTTTCTCCTCAGTGTGTGGAGGTGGGAGGCCTGGAGAGCCCCCTTCATCTGGCTGGCTGCCTCTCACCTTGCTTTGTCAGCCCACCTGGACACACTGATTTCAGAGGAGGGGCTGGCAACCAGGACGGGCCTAGGGGATCTGAACTTCCGCCCTTAGATCTTGAATTTCCAGGCAACCCACACAACTGGGGAGTTAACAACGCAGCCCCAGTTCAAACGCACACCAAGCAAATATTTTGCATTTAAATTCCCGCATTAGAATGCCCTGTTTATACAATAACTTAATAAATCTAGCCCAGCTGCCAAATTGACAAGAAGGTGAGAATCATTCATTAAAATGCAAATGCAATTGAGATGAAATTTGGAATACATTTATTACAGTAATTGAACTTCAGTCAGCTGTAGTCACAACACAGATTTTGAACTGCCTTTCAGACAAAAGGATGTGTTGTGTTGTCCGCTCCCCCCACCACGAGTTAATATCTTTGTCAGCATGCAAATTAGTCATTTCCGGAGTGTTAATGATTTGCAATGGAGATTTCACTCTTCTTTATAGGACAAGATTGCCAGAGATAAAGGTCAACACCGTACACAAAAGATCGCTCTGGTAGCATATTGTGTGTACAGCAAATTGACTGCAAACATATTCTGAGTGCTTATGGCAGCCACACTCTTATTAAATCACATCGGAACATCTCTGTACCGTCCCCAGGTCATTTGCTAATTGTAGTGCTCCACAATGGGAGCCTTGCCAGTGGAGTCGGGATCTCACCTCTCCGATCAAAAGTTCTGGATGGATTTCTCTCCTTTCTGAGTGACTCAGCCCGAAGAGAAAAGGGTCTGTTCATGGATTCCTTTTGACCACAGAGCCGGTGGAAGGAGGATGCCCGGGGGACTGTGATGAAGGCTCAGGGAGCTTGACTCTCGTTGGAGAAGTCACTTGGGCTGCTCCGCTGTGTTCTTTCTGGCTCTTCTGCAAAGCCCAGGTGGCATTCCTGAGGTCTGGGCAAATGTGCACCTAGGAGACGCTGTTTCGGTTGGAAGAGGGCACAACCTGGAGGGTTTCTTGGGACAAGGATGCCACTCTAGGGTGGCCAAAAAAATTGGTTTCACCTGTAAAATGGAGAGGTGACTTTTGTTCTGTTTACTCCCTTCATATTTGTTCATTGATCATAAGTAACGTCAACTCTGCTCCCTAAATATCACCTGATTTATCTTCCCGCTGCTGCTGCCCTGGCCCAAAACCGCCATTGTTGCTTCTGTTGCTCTGAGTGGCTTCCTAGCTGGTCTTTCTCATTCCCGATCCATCGATCCATTGATCCATCCATCCATGGATCCATCAATCCATCATCCACCTGGCCGCCCCAGGGCTCTTCCTAAAATTCAGATCTCATCATTTCCGCTCCAGTGCTCCACACCCTTCGGTGACTTCCTGCTGTTCTCAGGATGAAGTCTACACTCCTTCCCAAGGCCTGAGCTTTATCTCAAACCACTTACCCAGACACTTGTTTGAGTCTCTCTATTCCTCAAAATTACCCATGATTTTGCTTTTTCCACTGGTGCCTTCTCTTACATCTTCACTTGGCTGGTTTCTGTTTGTCCTTCAAAGCTTGGGGAAAAACTGTCCACTGCTGCCCACTCAATTGTGTTCCTCCTCCTCCTCCCAAACTCCAGGCTAGGTCACGTGCCTCCTCTGTGTCCCTACAGCTCCCTCTGCCTGTGTTCCCCATTAGTATGCTCATCACACTATATGGCGAATGCCTATTTCAGTGTCTGCTTTTATTAGCAGACTGTGGATGCCTTGAGGACAGGTGTAGAAAGCAGGCGATCAGAATTTGCTGGTTTTCCCTCTCTCCCTTCTTCCCGATAGCCGAAAGTGCCATTTGCTACCAAATGTTCATTTGCCTAGCTTTCTTAGTAACAGATCACATTATTGTGAGCATTATTAGACAAAAAAAATCAACAAAACAAAACAACAACAAAACTACATTTTCAAGCTGCCCTGGCAGATTGGACAGGCAAAGGAGGTTTAAGTGGAAGTCATTGGGAGGGGCTGCTGGGAAAACTCTTTAAAGGGAGTTAACACCACTGGGTGGTGTATTCCCTTTACCCACCCTTTTTCCTTCTTCCTCCTTTCTGCTGCCTGGAACTTAGCTGTGATGGTTGTAGCACCAGCAGTCCCTATGTGAGCATGAGGAACACTTGCAGATGGAAGCAAATACTAAGGCAATGAATTAAAAAAAAAAATAAAAGGAACCTGGGCCCTGGATGAAACCACCATACCAATACTTCCTCCAGAAGGTAAAATCCTTTTATGTGAGGGAGGAAAGCCTTTATTTTTTAAGTCATGGTAATTTCAGAGCTCTGTTTACTCTGTGGCAGAATGTAGTCCCAGCTGACGATCTCTCTGTTCTTTCTGTCTGTCTGTCTCCCGCTGTCTCTTTTCCCTTGACCAATCTGTCATGATTATCCCACTTAAAATGCCATCTTCCTTGGCTAAATCAATGACCATGGACTAGGGGAATATAGTGGGAGGGAGATGTTGGTTTGGATGATGGGGAAGGGGCAAGGAAACTTAGAAGCATGAAACTCTGCCAAGAGAAGTAGGTCTGGTGGAGCCTCCACGGAGGGTGCTAGGGCAGCTAAGACATGGGGAACAGGCAGATCTGAGCCTGTCATCAGGAGGGAGGGCTGGGAAAGCAAAGGCATGGGTGCCCTGGGGGAGATCGGTGCTGTCTGGGACGGTGGGAGCAGGTGCATGCTTGGTAATGACTTTGGTGACCCGCTGAGCTAGGCATGCTCTATGCCTTATCTCCGTGAATCCTCCCAGCATCCCTGTGAGTTAGGTACTGTTCTCCCCATTTGGCTGATGAGCAAACTAGGACTCAGAGAGGTCAAGGGGTCCGGCCGTAGGGTTAACAGTGGTGCAATGGGAATTTAAGCCCGGGTAGCCTGATTCTAAAGTGTTGCATGAGAAAACCAGCACTGGTTTTGGAAAAGGTCTGTTCTAGTTTTAAATGGTCATTGTTTCCTTGTCACTCCATGCCTGTGACTTCAGGTGAGTCATGTTCGCCTGCCTGAGGTACACAGTCCTCATCTGTAAAACTGGGATACATTAGGGCCCTCCCAGGATATTGTGGAAGTCACGTAGGAGAGACATCTAGCACAATGCCTGGCTTGTTGGAGGTATTCAGTCCCTGGTAACAATTATTGTCATGGTCATCCTCACCACCACTGCCAGCCCAGCCACGAATGACTCCTGTTAGCATCTCTCGCTCTGCACACGGCCAGGATGGTGGTTTGGCTCTAAGCCCCACAGGCTTCTGGGAAGTGGCACTTGGTTCAAGTGGTGAGCTTGGGAGGTCCTCTTCTCTGAGGGTGGCGGTCAAAACAGTCTAATTAGACCACAATTATTTTGGGATTTGGTAAATTGCATTACTCCGTAATTCATAAAGGTTTGTGAATCTACCATCCATGGTGGTGGTAGGATGAATGCTTGGTTATCGTGTAAGTAATGAAATTTATTAAGCTAAAGGGCCAGGGAATTAACCTCTGCTCTACTGAATAGGAAATTACATGCAGGAAACTTCTAATTATAAGTGGTTTTCTTTCCTGTTTTTTCCCTCCTTTATTTAATCTCCATCTCAGATTTTCACTAAAGAAAATGAAGAAAGGGGAAAAGGAGGAGGAGGGAAGAGGGAGGAGGGAAAGAGTCGAAAGCACCCACATCACAGTCTGGTGAATGTTCAGAGGGAGACACTGCTGATAACAGTGAATTATATGGGTTCAGGCAGAAGTGGGACGCACATTAATGTCTGTTGTCCAGGTTCTCAGTCTAACTCTACCAACAACTGGCTGTGTGACTCAGGCAGAACAATGAACGACTCTGTCCTATTAAGTAGAAATAACTGCCACTGTCACCCCCACCCCACCCCCATCACAACTAGAAGATGAGAATTAACATGTGGCGGGTAACTGTGAGAAAAGATTTGTGGCTACTGGTCTCCTTGACTTCTTGAAGTCATCCCCAAGGCAGCTAGCAGTAGTATCCTTGGTCCCATTTCACAGCGAGGGGACTGAAGTTCTGAGAGGTTCAGTGACTTGTGCAAGGCTGCCCGGCTGAGGTGGAGCCTGGACTGGTCCCCATGCCTGGGCCTGTCTTCCTCACCGGTTCCTTGAGATAATACCGCCTTATCAGACTTGGTGTGACAGGTGACACATGAGGAAGTAGACATGAATGCATTTAAAAAAATGTCATGCCAGCACAAAGCACATTTCTCAACTGGATATTCAAAACTGCCTCATAAAGGGGAAGGATTGGTCCTTACCTCCTGATCAACTGCTGCTAATTGCCAGGGTCATGGCTGGAACAGGAAGCCCTCCCATCCACGCAGGGCGCACGCACAGATGAGTAGGTCACGAGGGAACCAAACACGCACAGAAGCTCTCTCTCCCTGTAAAGCAGCTTTCGAGTTTCGGCTGAACAAATCTCTAGAAATTAAATTCCTTGAAGGCAGACACCATGTTACACTCATTGCTTCTGTCCCCTCCCCGATGGGGGGTATATGGTGGGGACCTGACATTATTTTCGATCATCGATTTAAGAAGATGGAGAGTTGATGGAATGACAGGGGTTGAGGGGGAAGCCGAGAAGAAGGGTTATGCCGATTATTTGGTCTCCCGTGGAAGGTCAATTCTGTGCTTGTCTCTCTGTAAAATGAGAGACCACAGCTTCAGGCAACATTCCTCATGACGCGTACTGTCAGGAAGGGTTTAATGTAAACCTTACTGCTCGCCAGTCCGGTTCCCAAGTGTCCTGCCCGACTTTGAAGCACCTCATTAAGTTCCTTCTTTACCGACATCCCTAGTGGGCGTTGACTACGTACACATCCTATGGGAGGCCGAGAAGAGATGCAAAAAGTTAAAAGATTGGGCCTTTGCCTTCAAAGAATTTGCATATGGTCGGTGTCTGAAGGCCAGAGCCCTCCCCTCTCCAGCTGGGCATTGGGACCCATTGTTCTGACCTGAGACTGAGCATTTTGGAGGTCAGGAGATCTGTGGGGAGTACCCCGAGTCCCCATTTTGCAAATGAGGAAACCGAGGCCCAGAGAGGAGACGTGTCACATGGCAAGTCAGAGGCAGACCCAAGACAATAATGGGGGCCTCTGGGTTCCCAGTCCAAGGCTCTCTCTTCTAAACCCTCTGCCACCGTAGGATTCAAGGGGGTTTGGAGCTCAAAAATCTTGACAATGGAATGACCCAAACACTTTTGCATCTTAGCTTATTCCCCTGACTTTTTGCCCCCCCCACCCCGTAGCGCACCAGAGTCATCTTCCTACGTGTGAAGACGCACATCTTATGAAACGAGAACCACTCGCTCATGGGAGTCCCCCGCGTCTCCCCTCCACCCACGCTGGCTCCGCCCTGCTTCGTCTGGCCGTTCTACCCCTCTGTAGGGTAGGTAGCAAAGTTTTCCATCCAGCTGCTATGCTGTAGAATCAGGCTGCCGTGGTATCTCCCCTGGATAACCGTCATTCCCTCTTCGCTGGCCTCCCTGCCTCCGATCTCTTTCTTCCCTTTTCCCATCCTTTCCCGACGTTGTACACATGGCGTCCAGCCTCCCAGTATGGCCTGCAGGGCTCTGCGTGAGCTGGACTTGGCCCATCTCCTTAGCCTTTTCCTTACCACGTTATGCCCTGGCAAAGCCAAAGATTCTGCTGCATCACCGTGCTCTTCCTCATCTCAGTGCCTTTGCTCGTAATGCACCTGCCTGGAATATTCCCTTCTTCACTGGGCTACCTTCTATTCATCCTTTAGAACTTGCTCAGCCCTGAACCCCACTGTGGACTGGAAGCTACCTCTGCTTTTCCCCAGACTGCACTCGGCACTCCCGCTCAGTGTTGCCCTGAACTACTTACTGGTGGACTTGTCTGCCCATGAACTCCGTCCTCCAGCCCTCACCCCCAGACTGAGCACCTTGAGGACAGGAACAATTTCTAAATCTTTTCCGTATCCCCAGAACTGGCACGTGAGGAGTCCTCAGAAAATATTTATTACAGGAATAACTAAACCATTAGGAATTCTTGCATCTGAAGCCCTAATTAGAGGCATGCTACTTTGGGGCATGGAACCATGACGCTGCCACCCTCTTTGATGTGGCGCCTTCGGTTCTCTTTGGATGGAGCGGGTGCACAGCACTGTCTACACAGAAGCTGAATCACCCAAACAGGACAGAGATAAATGGATGCCTTTGAAATGTACACATTTTTTCAGCCAGGACCTAGAGTAGGCCCTAGAATAGCTGTGTTCTGGGAGAAGTGACCAGATGAAACAGGCCTCCACCATGTGCCTCTCAGGAAAATGATTTCTTTAGCTCACAACCTGGTCTCTGACCTCCTGCATTCCAAATGACTACGAGCCCCACTCACACCCCAGAAGGGAACGCAGACTCAGCGTTCAGCATCAGATTGCCCGGGAGGTGTGTGTTGGGCTCTGATGGATGATGGCACGACCCCCAGACTTTGCCAGCTGTCTGGGTCCTCACTGTTTGCACACACACCCCGGCATTCACACCCCATCCCGCTCCCTGAAAGTCCCCTCAGACCTCATCAACGCCCCGAAATGCAAACCTAGGGACCGAAGGGGCCACTCTGTCAGAGGATGCTGGCCGAGGCTGCCGCCCTCACTGGCTTCTGGGCGGTTACACGGTGCCTTAGCCCAGGGCTGCTCTTTAATTAACGGGAGTCGGCAGCATTCTGAGAGAGGACTGCACCTCTTCTGGAAGAAGAAGAAGAAAAACCTGCCAAGTGTCAACAAACAGTTCTGCATGCTTCCCAATTAGGCTGGTTTCTGGAAGGCAGCAGAAGCCCACCACGGCTCCGGTTTCTAGGCAACTGCGATCAGGGGCTCTGAACCTCGCTGGAAAGGGAGTACTGGCGAGTCTGCCTTGCGAAGGAGCCTGATGTGCCGATTCCTGCTCCCCTCACTTCCCCACCCCTCTTCTGCTCTATTTACCCCATCTTACTTAGCAGCAAATGATGGCTTGGGGGCGGGGTGCACAAGAAGCTCAACTTCCTTGAGGGCAGAGCTCTGGGGAGAACTCAGGCTTATGAAATCATCCTGACGGAAGCCACCACTTACAGGGTACTTTCTCTGCGTTATCAGGCCCCGATGCCCACGAGCGTTACTTCACTGAAACCCTACGATAGACCTACAAGGAAGGCATGGCCGTGTCAAAGATGAGGAAACTGAGGCTCATGCAATTGCAGTCGCTTGCCCAAAGTCACCAGATAAGACCGTGAAGAGGCAAGCGTCCGAGCTCCGGTTTGTCTGAATCTAGGGGCCATCGTCTTATCCATGCCCCCTCCTGCCACCTGTCAGCCCGCAGACAGTCACGCCACCTGTCAGCCCGCAGACAGTCACGCCACCTGAGAAGACAGGCACAGCGTAGCATTTGGGGGCAGTTCAGCAGTCTGATTTCAGTTCCGAGATGAACCGATTGTTTTGTGTGTTTGTTTTTTTAAAGAATGCAAACCCCCGCCACCCTGCAATACCCATCATTACCTATTGTGCTTAATGACTAAATGGAATGAATGGGAGGATTATTCTTTGCGGACCTGCCAGTGTGGACATAAAAAATGCATTAGCAGAAAGAGAGGCTTTTGCTGGAGCGCACCGGCAATTTGCAGAGTACTCCTGGCTTGTGATTCCGAGACAGACGACAGACAGTGGAGTGAGGCGCGAGACCACCAGCCCGTGATCTTTTCACCTGTGTTCTCCTGCTCGACTGACGGCGGGGAGGAGTTGGGGAGACCCAGGATCCTCAGGGGTTTGCACTGGCGTCTTCACTAAGTGTCAGCCCAGGGGAGATCCGAGGGCCTGAGATGGGGTGCAGCCGGCAGGGGGTGTGGTCAAAGGCTTCCTTTCTGAATTCACAACTTGGGTCTTGCCTGTCACCATGAGAAGAAGCTTCTGATGGCCCCCTGAACATGGGGTGGTCATCTGCTACTGTTTGTCCTTGTCACTCAGAGAATGGCAAGGTACGTTCAGAGAATCCTAGAAGATACAAAACCTCTGCCCAGGACTGCCGGCCAGCTCCCTCCCGTTCCTCCAGGGTCTGCTGAACTGTATCAGCCCGAAACCAGTCTCTTAACTCTCTGGTCCCCCAGATTGGGCAATCATCTCTCATCTCCCCCTCCCATCTGAGACACCCTCACATCAGTTCCCAGCCCAGTGCCTGCCACAGAGCAGGAACTTAGTACGAAGTGTCTATAGTCACCCAGCCTCCCAGGTCCTGTCCTGACTGGGATCATGGGTAGATCCTTTTCTCTGCATGGGGTATACCCCCTGAATCCATATATGCCTTTACCTGGTCATTTCCTATTCACCTTTCTAGACTAAACAGGTGCAAACTCGAAGAACTAGAGGGGTGTTGCTAATAAGAGGTAAATGAGCCTGAGCACACGTTTTAGGCTGCATCTAGTTTGCGAACCACTAACGACAGTCAAAGCAATAATTTGGCCTGTGATTTTCACTCTCCTTTCCCCTCTCCCCAGAGTTCTTTAAGCTCCCCTTTTTATTATCGTGTAACTACCACCAAAGGGCCGTTCAACTGTGCAGCCCCAGGGGCATGACTAACATCATATTGTGCAATTGCATTTTGGGGCCACCATTCCCCCTGGAGCATCAGGTGTGAATAGCGGGCCCTGGCAATGTGCAAAGGGGCAGCCCTGCTCTGAACAGATGCTGCCCCTGCCCCAGGCCTTCAGGGACAGGTCTTGGGGTCTCAGAGGTGCTTCACAGCTCATGTTCACTTTGGGCTGGCTCAGGGCGCAAATGGAGATTCAGAGTCTGCTTGAACTGGCTGTTTCTCGAACGGATTCTTGCATAAGCTCTTCTGATTTAAAGAAATATCTTGCAAAAACAATGTTGTAATTGGTTTCTTTAACTTTGTGCCCACATTGTGCCAGGAAGCTCTGCTTTGGAGCAAATCCACCTTGGGAGGGTTGCTGAAGCTAAACCCATAGTCGGATGTGCTGAAGGGCCAGGCCATGCATTTTCTTTAGATGGGACTCCCAGGCCTGACACAGCAGCACGGAGGCATCCAGAATCTCCTGACCCCCAAACTCTGTCTGTCTCAGATGCCGCGTAAGGGAACTCACTGAAGCATCATTTATAATACTTCTCGGGCTGTTTGATTTGGCTGTCCTGCATTTTTTTTTAAGCTCAAGGCAGAAAAGTAGTTTTGTGAGCATTCTTGCTGACTTTGTGCTTGTTATCACAGGGAATTCTGGGAGGATAAAGCCTGGGCTGGTTTGTAGAGGGTCCCCGTAGTACAGCGGGTGTGGCAAAGTGAGACTATGGTGAGGTTTGACTTTGGGGAAACGTGTCACTCCACATCATTGTCAATCTGTTTAAACGACCTATGTGATATATCTGAATATCTAAAGAAAACCCCAAACCTCCCCCTACAAGTTTCTCGGTAAGAAAAGAACCAGAAAACCACTTTGGCTAGACACCAGGGCAGCGTCCCTCAGACGGGGCATGAGCAGGGCACTCTGGAGCCCCTAGTGGTAACTGCCCACATGCAGGTACCCGATTGTCTGGGGCAGGGGCGGGGAGGTCATCTAATCAAACCCTATGGGTTTTGAGAGCTGTAGTGATGAGGGTCAGTGAGATGTCCGTGAAGAATGGCCAGTATGGTCTTGGAGGACCTGCTCTCTGCAGCGACGCCTTGTGGCAGGAAGAAGCAATGGCAGCGGAGGAAAGCACTCCAACTTTCTCCTCTGGGTACGGAAGGCAAGTGGTGAACTTTCTGTTAATTAGACAGTTAAAGGGGAAGTGAAGCTCCCAGAAGGAGATACTAGTCTCCCTGCGAATAATTCATGGGATGACTCATGCAGGCGACTGGTTTTCTTAGCTGGGACTTGTATTTATAGCCTTGTTCATGTTACAGAAGAAATGGTCCGCATGCTGTAGCTGCTCAGTGGTGAGATTGTGGGTATGCGGGGAGGACACACATAGCTTGGTTCAGCATTTATCCAGCCCTTTGTCTTCCCATGGCGTCAAGCTGTTGACTCCGCCTCCAACAAAAGTGATAGTAGTAAGAAAAACACTAATGCCAAGCGCCAACCGTTACTGCGGCAACTCCCTTCCAGGTACTGACTCATGCTGTCTTAAAAGTGACATGGAAAAGTATCTCGTTCTTTGTCTTTCAAGGCCAAGCACAGACTATAGCACCCCAAGCTCCTTAGCTGTAGACTTGCCCGCATCTGATTTTCCAGTCGCACAGGGATAAGACAACTCAGGTGATGAGAAAATCTCACCCAGCAGCTGGGGTGAAGTAGAACCACCAGCCATCAGGACGGGCTGTTCTGGCTGCACTCGTGCGTTTAACGCTTCTGTCGTGTGAGTGCCCGACCTACGCACCTTAACTCACTCAGTTGCCACAGCTGCCCGGGATGGTGCGTTTCCCCATTATCCTCACTTCACAGAGCAGGGCGCCGAGACTCAGAAAGATGGGGTGACTTGCCCGTGTTGGCACAGCTTGACCCTGGCGGAGTCAGGGTTCAGGCTGGTTCTCATGGCTCGGATCCACCCCACTCCCTGTCAGTACACTGGAGCCGGCCAGCGGTGGGGGGGCTGGGAGACTGGTTTTCAAGACGATTCTTGTTCTTAGGTGCTTTTGGAATGGGAGCCTGAAGAAGCTAACACCTTTGAGATACAGTTACAAGCACTGATGGTGGAGTAGCAGGGTTTAAACTGCCTGCCATTCGATTGCCGTTATTGCCCAGTATTAGATTACCAGATGGTATGTGCAGAATGGTTTTTTGGGAAAAAAAAGAGAAACAAACAAAGAAAGAAAAGACATGTGTATACAGAAAAATACTGAAAGTTGATATGCTAAAATATGAATAAGGATTATTCCTGGGTGATGTAATTGTGTGTGGTTCTCTATTACTTATTTTAACCTGCTTATCTGTGTTTCCTAGTTTTTCAGGATTGTTTTATCTGTGTATTTTTTAAAAAGTTCTTTAAAAGATAGGGCTGTTTTGGTAGTTTGGAAACTGAACCTGTGAAAACTCCGTGAGCCGACAATTCCACTTTTAGGTATATTCCCACGAGAAATGCATATATATGTTCATTTAAAAACCCAAACAAACAAACAAACAAAAACATGTGTAAGAATGTCCATAGCAGCTCCATTCATAACAGCCCCGTAGTGGAAATGGCCCGAGTGTCCATCAGCCCTGGAGCGGATATGCTGTGCTGCCTGCACACGGTGGGAATTATGCAGCAGCTGAGAGAACACCAGCCTGCACCGTGTGGAGCAGTGTGGGCGACCCTCAGAAACACATCGGGAGTGCGGCGAACTGCACAGTTTCACGTATGTCGAGGTCAGAACAGGACAAACTCACCTGAGTCCCGGATATCAGGGCAGTGACTTTCTCTGGGGTGGGGTAGTGACCGGAAGGGGACTCGAGGGGGTTTTCTGGGGGCCTCAGTCACGTTCCCTTTCTTGGCGTGGGTGTGGGTTACATGGATGTGTTCGTTTTGTGAAAGTCTGTGGAGCTGTGTGCTTAAAGATTTCTGTGCTTTCCTGTGGTATGTTATATTTCAATAGAAAGTTCAAAAAAATTACAGGGCTTAATGCATGCAGCATCCACGCTAAGTGGTGGATTAGTGCTTTGCCGTCAGCCTGTGGTTGCATCCATTAGAGTAATGGCTTGTTGAACAATCCTAATAGGAAGAGATTTAAAATTAATATGGAAATCCAGTACTCACAGCTGCATTTGCACAGCCTCCACTTATGAACTTGACCCCCACCCCCCCAATCCTGTTTGCTCCAGCTGTGCCTAAGACATAGCCTTCCAAGTTTCAGAATCTGGGGTTGGGCATGACATGCTATGTAGCCCCATGGTTGGGGGCAGGGAGAAATCCATGAGCTCATCATTATATTAGTAAAATTGTTACAGTCCCTTGGGGCACATGAATGATGTAATACACACAGCTACCATTTGCTGAGCTCTCACCACGGGTCAGGCACTGTTCTGAGTGCTTTATGTATATTAACTCAATCCCCACAACAGCCCTGTGAGAGGGAGAAAGTGTTTTTGTAATCTCCACTTTGGGGATCAGAGAAAGTAAGTAGGTCATTCATCATTCCGTGGCTTGTAAGTGGTAGAGATGGGATTTGAACCCAAGCAGCCTGGCCCAAGGCCTGTGTGGGCTCATGGGACAGAAGCCAGGCCTGTGCTTGCTGCTCTGACCTAGGTTCCTTCCTGGCCCAACCTGCTGATCTTTTCAAGGACGCATCTAGTCACCCTCCCTCTTCTTCCCTCAGCCTGGGGTCTAGAATATGCCAGAGGGATTCTGAAACGAGCATGTATTAATTCATTCAATAAATATTTATCAGTCACCCAGTATGTTACATCTCATACCATAGATGAAGAAACGGAGGTCTACAGAAGCGAATGGATTTGCTCCATGGCCAGCCAGCTAATAACTGGTAGAGTTAGGACTTGAACCCACAGCCGACTCCAAAGCCAGTGAGTTTTCCACTGTACTACTACGT
Organism: Tonatia bakeri; assembly: GCA_004024845.1. Classification (NCBI taxonomy): domain Eukaryota; kingdom Metazoa; phylum Chordata; class Mammalia; order Chiroptera; family Phyllostomidae; genus Tonatia; species Tonatia bakeri. Next base: position 104,571 of record PVIA01003411.1, read on the forward strand.
GCGTCCTCCAAGCCTGACTGTAAGACTGGGCATGCTACCTGTCACCTGGGAAAGAATTTCAGTAAGCAAAGTTTTGTGTAAACCCTTAGGCGACAAAAGGTTCGAGGACTCATGATATTTTGATGCTTAAATTTGAGTACATGATCTTCTATCAGTTAAGTTCTTTATTTATGTGGGGTCCTCTGAGGCAGCCTAGCCACCAGGAAAGGGATTAAAATGATATTTGCCTTCGGTGGAGAGTGAGGCGAGAAAAGCAGAGACGAGAACGCTTGCCCTGGAACTACAGTTAAGTGGCGGTGTCAATGACACAGGACGGCACCAGAAACAGAGAAAAAAATAGGCAGGGCACCCAGGTCACATTCAAGATGATAAAAATGCAATTAACTTGAGCCAAGCTCCTCCAGCCCTCGGTGGTGACCTGCCCTTTGGGCGTGTGGCTGTGTTTATCAGCTCTGGGCTAAGGACACTTGGTCAAGCCTTTGCCTTTATTAATGTTGGTCTGCTGGCTACGGGGTATGGGGGTGATAGGACATGGGGGTGACCTGAGTCTTCCTTGAATGATTTATAAAGTGCAATTCAGAAGCCTTCACTTTGCTTGCATCCAAGGTATTGACTGGTATATAAATCCACGATCTTAAATCATTCTGGGGCTTTGAGGCAAGTCTTACATCTAGGGGAGGGGCAGTGGGGAGAATCAGGCTTGAACTTCTAAATGAGGAAGTTCTGTGTTACAGGCTGCAGTTGTGGAGGTGCTGGGTGTTGAATGATGAGATGTAGAAGCTACTGAGAATAGTCAATAAATGTCTGAGGCCAAGAACCATTTTTTCCAGCTATTTAGATTCACTAATTAAAACCAGCCTCATTCACAAGGGGATTTGGGTCAGGTCTGTTTCTCTTGCTGGTCTCTTACAGTTCACTCTTCAGTTTGAATTACCATATTTTGTCATGTATAATGTGCATGTTTTTGCCCAAATTGTTGAGGGACAAATAAGGACGCGTATTACATATATGGTTATAATGATTTCGCACCGTGGGTATACTTCTCCTGTGTATAATGCGCACAGAAACGTGAGTGCACATTATACACAGCAAAATACGGTAATGTGTTACTACAGATACCAAAGTCTTCTTTTGAGTCTTCTAATTTAGAGATGACAGGTAAATTTCACCCCATGTAACAACTCTAATCAATAGTGGCTGCCTGGAGTGCTGGGGTTAGAGAAATGTCGAGACCAAGTCTGGGTTCAAATGGAAAGAGCGCTGTGATCCATTAGTGATGTCTGTTTCGGGCACAGGATAGAGGAATATGGGTGCGTGTCCGTCTGTTGTTCTGGACCTGACTTTTAACGAATTACTGGTTTCATCGCTTCTTGGTTCAAAAAAGTTGGGAGACTCTCAGTCTACCTACGAGCTCAGACTCAAACCATATCTCAAAGTCAATGTCCCTTGTAAAACCCCACTAACTCAGAAAGCACCCCAAGGAATAGGGCGAGAGGATACAAGTGCCATGTTTCCTCTTGATTTCTCTATCTTTGCGGGCTCAGAAATCATTCTAGTCGGCGCCTTAGCTGGCAAACCGGTTCAGCTGAGAGGGGTTTGTTGTAAGAGGACACGTGAGGGTGATTGAGGTTATGAGAAGTCCCACAGGAATCCAAGATCAAGAACCTCATAAGGAGGAACTGGAGATTCTCTCCGGAAGATAGCTTCAGGAACCCTCAGTGGCAGGAGTTTGAAAGTCTTTAAGTGGGGTATTACTCAAGGACTTTCTTCTCCTGTGCTTGTTCTGTTCTCCCCGAACTTCCCATTGGGTTCTTCCCCCTCTTTCCTCTATTTGTAGCATCTGACTGATCACCCACAGTCATTTTACCCCGACTCCTTTGGCTTCCACACAGCCCTCCTTCCTCACGGCCTTGCAGCTTCTACTCTCACTGCTGCCTGCCCGAGTCTCGACATCGTTCTTACTTGACGTTCCCAAGAGTGACTTCTACGAGTTCTCTTTGTGATACTAGCTCATGTCTCAAAGGCCTGCCCAGATTGGCACTCTGACTGTGGGAGAGTGAAAAGTGACCCCAGATCTCTACCCTGTGCCTGGATCTGGGACTCATTTTGGCCACAAGACTACGGTGGAAGTGAGGTGTTGTCGGTTCCTAGCCTAGCATTCAGGAGATCTCACACACTTCCACTCTCAGAGTCCCGCCACCCTGAGAACAAGCCGTAGCTAAACCGTGCTGTTTTGGCGAAGGCTGCCCTAGACCTGCCTTTGGCCGTCTGTCCTCCAAACACATGAGGGAGCCCGACCAAGATTAACAAAGTCACCCACCCAACCCTCAGCTGGTGACAAATGCTCAAGGGAGCCCACCTGGGACCAGGGAACCTCCCAACTGAACTGTAGACTCACAATCAGTAATCCAAGCTTATTCTGAGTCACTGAGTTTTTGAGGTGGTTTGCCATGAGGCAATAGCTAACTGGTACAATGACTTCGAGCAAATCTCTGAACTTCTCTGAGTCTCAGTTTTCTCTTCTGAGAAATGGGCCAGTAAGATCTTTCCTGCTTCCCTCATGGAAGATTTTACAAATGTTTTGCAAATATAAGCGTCAGCAAATATTTATTGAGTGCCTTCTTTGTGACTCTGAGGATTCACAGGACAGACTGACTCTGCTGCAGGGCAACCTTCTCCTTCCAGCCACTGGCCGTTCAGCAACGAACCAGAGTGGACAGTCCTGCTTGGCTGGCAGCGTAGAAGGGAGAGATCTGGAGGCTCGCCTCAAAGGCCTGATGGAGACAGCAATGGACCAACCATCTCATCAGCAGCTTTGTATATAAACCATCTCCCTTACTCACTCCCCCGCACGTTAACACACAGGCTTTCCTGCTCATTGTCAACTGCTGCCTTCTTGGGATGGACAAAAGAATTAATGCATCTCAAGGCATGACAGCAGACATGGTATAATAATCTAGGCTGTGACAGATTTTACACCCTAGGGAGGGCGGCAGAGATGAAAACACGTCATTGCAGCATGCTGATCCTGCCTCTTCCCTCATCTCCCACATCCGAGCCATTAGCTGGTTCTGAATCTGTTCACTTCTGCCCAGCTCACTGCTGTTTGCCTGATCCAAGCCATTGTCAGCTCTTTCCTATCCTTCCAGCTGGTTTCCATGCAGCAGGTGGAATGTTCTTTAAAAAAAACAACACATTCTATCCTTGTCTTGTTCAGTGCCTTGTTCAGCTCCCTCCAATGGGCTCCCATTGCACTCACACCGAGCCCCAAACTTTTTACCACACCCACATGGCCCCAGGCTTTGTGTGATGGGCCCTCACCAATCTCTCTTATTTCACACGCCAGTTCTCTCACCCTCTGTCACCCTGCTCCAGCCCCTCCGGCCTTCTCCCTGTCTCTCCTTTTCCATCTTGTTTCAACTTCAGTACCCGTACACCTCTTGTCCTCTGAACCATTCTCTGCACCCGTACCACCCCCGCTGGTACCTTTGGTTCTTTCTCACCGTTCAGGCATCGGGTCCCAGCACCCTTTACAGAATGGCCTCCTCCACCCTCCCTAACTGAAGTAGCAGAGATCTCCCCATCGCAGGCCATAACATCACCTTGTGTTATATTCTCCATAGTCTATAGCCAATGTCCCCCCAAATCCTCTCTGGTTCCTGCTAGTGTGTTTGTTGTCTTTGCCCGCTTTGAACACACCATTGCCTCTCATTCGCAGGAATCTTGTCTGTTTTGTTCACTGCTGTGTTTTCAGTACATACAGCGATGCCTGGTGTACCCTGGCGAGACCCGAGATTCAAGAACTATTTGTTGAAGAAAATGAATGAGCACAGAAAACCAGGGAAGAACCAAAAAGTGCCTAACTTCACACAAAGGGAATAGCTTCTTCCTTTGTCAAAATCCACCTTTGTTATTTCTAATTGCCTTGCTTCGAACTGTCTATCAGATGTGGCCAGAAAGCAAAGTCTCAGACCTCACAAACACTTACCCATGCTGCACCCTGCTGGGGTCCGCTGGGGGAGGGGGCATCATTCCTCACCGTTCATATGCAATTGCCCATACCTAACTAAACAGTATCATGGGTAAATTATGGCTTCAGGTTCAACTTTTCAGTTGTTTTAGCTGCAGAGGTGGTTTTTTTTTTTTTTTCTTAAAACACTCCCAATAAAAAACACCAGCAATTGTGGACGAAGGTACGTTGTTGGCTTCCGACGGTCACCCGGGGTCAAAGAACAGGGCATGCGCAGACGCACCACTGTCAACTGCGGGGAGCAGGAGTTCGGCGAGTAAGGGCACAGCGTGTGGCTTAGTGCCGCCGAACATCTGGTGGAACAGGCGAGGGGGGAAGCAGTTAGAATTTTATTCTTTTTAGCATCGTGTTAAATTGGCCATGAAACCAGGGATGGTGCGATTGAATTATAAGAGGGCTGAGATATTAAATAAAAGTCTAGTAGGGGGTCAAGGTGTTTGACCAAGTTCTAATAGAAGGCGAGGTGAGGCAGATTTGGAAAACATTAAGTGGAAAAGACATCTTCTTTGCCAAGAATTTGGCTCATTTAAAACTGGGAGGCGGGGCCGTGGTGGTTGCATGTCTATCAACAGGTGATTCCCCCCCACCCCCGCCCCCGGAAAACAGGGCATTTCTTTTTGAAGGGAAATCGAAAGGTCCTATGTTGGCAGGATCCAGCAGAGTGGCCAGGTGGAACATTACATTGTCATTCCTTGTTTTCTTGCTTGTGGCATTTAGGTCTGGCCTCTTCCACACTCTCTGTCCTGTCCAGGCCTTGGGCAGACGAACCTGTTCAAGCAGGATGTTCAAGGTCAGCTAGTTTCAGAGCCGGGGTCAATGAAGCTGTCCAGAGACGGACTCAGCTCGTCAGCTCGAGGAGGGCAGAAAAAACGCTGTCTTTATCACCATTTAAGCAAGACCCTCTCTCACACTGGATTAGCAGGAAGTTCAGCGTTGGTCATTTTTTTTGGGGGGGGGCATGTCCCCTAGGATGTTCAACAGCCATGTCTGGGGCGGGAAGGGAGACAGGTAAGCCTTGCTTTGTAGCATTTGCTGATTTCCATGACATAAATATTCCCTCCGTGGCTGATTTTGAGCTACTGACATGAATGCAGAGTTGGGAAGAGATGTGTGGTGACCCCGCTGATACTGTTCCCACCAGGCAGGTACTTTGACCAGCAATAACCTCAGGGCGAAGGTCACCACAGTAAAATGTATGAAATCCTCAGGAAGCGATGAGTTTTGAGTTTTTATTACCTTTGTTTTAATGTCACCTATTTCACTGTAAGTTTATGGAATTTACTTTTTAGCCATAGCTTTGTTTCATAATTGGCTTGCAAGTTTCCTGAAAATGTAGCACTAGGTTCTGGTTACAAGCTGGCTCTCCTCGGGCTGGGCTGAGCGTGACTTGGTACCTGGGACTTCACACAGATGAAAGCATCTATTGGCACCTCTCCTTGTCAGCTGTCATCTACTGTAAAGAGCATTGCAGACACTCAGTTCCCAGGCTTTGGAGAGTCTGGGATGTATTTGCAGCTAGGAATCTGGGCTAGAATCACCGACCTCAAGGGTGATGATATCCAGCTGTTTAGAACTGACCTGGTCGTAATGGTTGTGTACAGTTAGTGTCTGTTCTGACTGACGATGCCCAGGACGTGCAGGTGGTTCTGTATTTCGACCCTCACTCCGATCCAGTTTCCTCCTGCACCGAGCTTTCTGAAGCCTGGGCTGCGCTCCTCCAGGCACAGTGGCGGAGGCAAGTACAAATCCCATCGGGAGGCTCATCATCAGCCACGCGCTCTCCCGTGTTTGCTGCCCAGCACAGATGCGGCCCCCACTCCCATGCCTCCTGGAACCTGACTTCTGCCTGCCCTGGGGCATCAGCCTCCAAAGCCCTCCAGCCTGCTTTCAAACACTGAAGGGACAGCATGTCCACAACGAACAGAAGGGTCTGCGTTGGGTCCCAGCTCTCAGTTCTGACAGCCACGCAGTCGCCATGCCCTCCCTGAGCCTGGCTTTGTGTGAGACTCTGAGACCCAGGCCCATCGGCCCCTCTCGAGCTAGAGACATTCTCTGCGATCTTGCTTCATCCTTGAGCACTGGTGCGCTCAGGCTGTCGCAGAATACCGCAGGCCCAGTGGCTTCAGCAACAGGCATTGTTCGTGCAGTTCTGCGGGCTGGAAGCCCAAGGTCAAGGTGTCAGTAGGGTTGATTTCTCTTGAGGCTTCTCGCCCTGACTTGCAAAGGGCACCTTCTCGCTGTGTCCTCATGTGGCCTTTTCACAGCGTCTTTATAGTCCTGGTGTCTCTTCCTCTTAGAAGGACACCAGTCCTATCGGATTAGGGCCCTAATGTTATGACCTCATTTTTACTTTAATTACCACTGTGATCGTCCTGCCTTCACGTACAGTCACATTGGGGTTCTGTCTTTAATACATGGATTTTAAAAGGGACATGATCCAATTCACAACGACTATTGAGCACCTGAAATATGTTCAGCCCAAATGGATATGTGCTCTAAGGGTAAAATATACTCTGGACTTTTCACCACTATTTTTCATCACTTTTCATTGTGTATTCAAAAACAGGCTATAAGGTCTCTCACTGTTGCTTTTTAAGTGTTCATTACATGTTGAATGGTAATACCTTGGGTATATTGGGTTACGTAACATATATTATTAGAATTACTTTCACCAGTTTCTCTTACTTTTTTTTAGTGTGGCTACTCGAAAATTTTAAACGCTGTCACGGTTTGCACTATGTTTCCGCCAGACAGCAGATGTCCCAATGCCCGCCAAGGGCTGACGTGGCCATTCCTGCTGTGGTCAGTGGGGAGCTAGCATTCTCTGGGGCCCTGTCCTGACCCCTCCCCTCATCTCTTTCACCCCTTTCCTTCTCCCCACCTTCTTTGCCCACACCTTCCCGCCTCCTCTCGGGCTTCTGTTGTGTTGTACTGCCAGGCAGATCACGGGCAGGGATGTGGGTGAAGTATGTCACTGTGATTGTCACTGTGATTGTCGCCATGGTCTGGCTCCGACGGGGAGACACCGGAGGTCAACAGACCTTCCGTGCTGCCTGTAACACCCCCAGGAGCACGTCCTTGTGAGTTTTGTGCTTAAGAGAGTCTATATTTCTTCCTCTCTCTTGAGTTACTTTGCCCAAGACATCGTTTGTAATCCCACCTCGGATCATTCCAGCTCCCAGGAAGGAGCTGCGGGGAGGACACCAAATCCCATCTTACCCCATAGGGATGAATCAACCGTGGCCCTCAACCTGAATTTGCTCACGCTGCCACGGGGGAAGGAATTGGTGGGCCGGGGAGGGATGTGAACAGCATTGTATTCGAGGCCACACCAGAGGCACTTTAAATGCATCGTTTTACCGAGGACGTCTAACAACCTCGTGCCACATTCATTGCACAGGTGAGGAGACAGAGACTCAAGGAGGTTCAGTAACCCCTCCAGGGGCAGCAGATGGCAGGCTGCAGGGCCAATATTTGAGACCAAGCCTATCCGACTCTTGGCTGCCATGCTGTAGGCCTGGAGTGAAAAGAGTAGATGTTTCTGGAGCCTATGGGGACTCTGTTGAGCTGGACTCACGCCCAGGCTGGAGAGCAGAGGGAATTCTAGGAAGGGACTGGCCTGTGCGGGTGTGGGGCTGTAAGTTTGGTACAGGTACAAGGTATGAATCATCGCAGGTTACCCTCTGGAACATCTTCTGGTTCATGTTCAGGGTTGGAGGGAGGCACTGGGACCCGGCAAGGACTTGTGGGCACCGCCCCACAGCCTGACCGCCCCACCCGGCTGTCTATGGGTCATTCCGTGCTGGGCTCACCCACCGGCTTCGTCTAAGGTCTTTTTTGAGGTTTATTATTTCCTTCTCCATGTACTTGATGCTCCTCATCGGCTTCTCCGGGACCTGTTGGGAAGCCGGGAAGCGAAAGGAAGAAGTGTCAGTACAACTGCTACCAGCATGGCCATGCTGCAGGAAGCGTGCCTGTTCCTCCGAGACGTCTGAGCAGGTTGGAGGGGTCTTGGGCCGCAGAGCGTCCTTTTCTGTCAGTGAGGGGCCGTGTGAGAAACAGCAAGGACTTCGGAGACGGAAAGACCTGAGGTCTGATTCTGGTTCTGCCCGGTGGCCAGCTGTGTGGCCTTGGACAAATTACTCAGTGTCTCTGGGCCTCCGTGTCATCGGCAGAACTGGGGCCTAATTCTTACCTTGCTGTGACTGTTAAATGAACTGTTGTCAGATTCCTGACTCAGAGCAAGCACTTATGAAACAGAGGCTCCTATTGTTAGTATTATATTTGAAGTAAAGCAAAGCATTAAATGTTAATCATCCGTGTTGGTGGCACAGGCGGCTGACTCGGAGGCCCCGGGCTCCTCTGTGTAAAGATGCAAATGTACTTCCCTCCCCCTTGCTGCCCCCACCCCTCGGGCAGGGTTTCGTGAGTGAATTTTCCAGGTAATTGTTTATGAGTTTTTCCTCTACTCATTTGCCCTGACTGGCCATAGGGGAACCTCCCAAGACTTAAACTCATTACCCAGAAGTTGATAACAGGCCGCCGTGAAGAAGAGAGTTAAATTAACTGTATTTTAACATAAAAATCACTTTTCTCAGCCACCAGTTCGGCAAAACAATAGCAAACTATTATCTGAATGATCCTGTCCTGAAATTAATTCCTGCAGCATTAAGGTTTTTAAAAAATAATAAATAAAAGGAAATGCCGAGACCTTACGTGAGAGTGCGCGCTTTCGCACGAAGCTGGTGGGAGGATGCTGCGTGTCGGCTTTTCTGAAGGGCGGTTCCCTCAGTGCCCTGCCCTCGGGCCTGACGACGATTCTGCTGTAGTCGAGCACCCCGAGGGAACAGCCCAGTGTGGGCCCCAAGGTTCACCTGCAGATTGTTCCCCGGGACACCGCTGCTCGTAAGCGCAAACTGTTTGGAAGCTGCCTTAAATAATCGAGCTGCATCTAAGCAATAGAATGCCGTGGCCGTGCAGCAATTAAAGATAATGATGTGAGCGTGCTCGTTGTTACACACGGAGATGTTTGTGTCTTCGAGTGGGAAGACATGTCATGGAGGGGTAGGTATCATGTGATTCTGTTTGTGGTTTTTGAAAAATGATCGGCGTGGACATACACATATCAAAAGATAGGGGAAGCCAAGTTCCCCCCTCCCCTACTCGCTCCCCCACCAATGCAGTGATTCTCTCTGGGGTTGGGATTTGGGGCAAAATTTATTTTTTTCTTTGCTTATGTGAATTTCTTATTACTCTGCAATGAGTAGGAATCAACTGAATAACAGACAAAGAGAAAAGATTTCTTAAAATAAGTGGCCAGGTGAAGGTCAAGGACGCCATGATGGGTGTCGGTGTTATGTTAACCCAAACGATCAGAGGGTGAGGACTGGCCAGGCACTCACTGACAGAGGTCATAATGGGGCCACGTTGGGGGAGGGGCGTGGCATCTTCCCGCAGCACCATCACTCACTGTCTCTGACAACGAAAGTGGGCCGTGGTGCCTGCTTCTCTGGGCCTTTGAAGTGAAAGGTAAGGAGTGTCGCTGTAGGAAAGTCGAATGGTGTTTGTGCCAGGGTGGTGGGCTGGAGCTTGGAGTTCGCAGTGGAGGGAATGAACTGTCTGATTCTCACCCGTTTCCCTCCTGGTTCACGCGGGGCTGGGCACGGCAGCTCAGATGAAGGACCGAGAGGGCATGGCCGTCCCCTGGAGTACTCATGACTGCAGCTCCTTTCCACCCACTAAATGAAGTGTGTAAGGGCACAAGGGAAGTATCTGGGGTAGCCTTGAGAAAGCTCAACGAGATATGAAACAATGAAATCATTTGTAAACTTTATCTCTTCAGCTATTATTAGAAATGACATACGTAATACATCTTGCTCATCTCAATACACCCAAGTGTTTCAACTTGAACCCTTGGCTGAAAACAGATGGTGAAACTATCAGTTTTCATCTTGAGGGATGAATAAAACGGGTGGGGAGACAGACCTCCAAGGAGGCATGCAAGGATCTCCAGGAGGACTTTTAAAAAGTTCTGTGTAATAGACACTTGCTTTTCTCACCCCCATTACCCCTTAACCCCCCTCTCTCTTTTTTTACAATTTAAATTATTTTATTGTTGTTCAATTACGGTTATCCTTATTTTCTCCCCACCCCTCCCCTCTTCACCCTCTGTCTTGATACCAGTTCCCTGGTTAGGTGGTACCAGCACCAGGGGTACCACAGGGTCCTGAATGGCTGAAACCAAATAGCAGAGCCCATCCCTCATGACAGTGATTGGTCTGGGGGTGGTCATGTGACCCTGTTTGAGCTAATGAGGTACAAGCAGGCATCTGCCAGGGGCTTCTAGGAAGCACGGTCCCTAGATCTGTTCAGGAACCTCACTGACTGTGATCAGAGGAGCAGACATCCATAGGAGCGCTGGCAGCCTGTTTGTGACCATGAGGAGAGCCGTCCTGCAGCTGAAAAAGCCATGGGGAAACAGACAGGGGAATCGAAGAAAAAGCCGTCCCTGGAGCTTTGTCAGACTGGTCAAGCTTCCCTAGCACCTGGACTTTTCATGAGATTTCCTTTATAGTTTAAGCCAGTTGGGATTGGTTTTTCTGTTTCCTACAACCACAAGATCTCTCTTTGAAATATCTCCCCTCAGTGTGCCAAGGCAGCCGACAGATTAAGAATTACTTTAACTGGCCCTCGTTCCCCTGCACTCCCCCTCTTGGGACGTCACGATCAGATGACCCTCTTCCAGCGCATTTCGTAGTGAAAGCCAAGAGACCAGCCGTGTGGAGATCAAACTCGGGAAGTCCGGTTGCCTCTCTTTCTCATCCCGCTCTCTCTTTTAAAAGCACCCCGTCAACTCTTTCCTTCAGGAACAAAGCAACTTTCTTAAAAGATATTGTGAATTAAACATATTCATGAACCAAGAAAAAATGAACGCACTCAAATCTCCCTGCCAGGTGATTTGAAAACACGTGACCAGAACCCTGCTTGATGTCGTAGTCATGTACCCACCACCCTGAAATACGTCTCCAGTTTCACCCGCTCCGTGAAAAACTGCGACGCTGTCCCAATTTCAAGCATTCCCCCCTCAAATCCCACCTCCTGTTAGTGGCCTGTGCAGCAGGAACTCACACCATTGGGAGAGAGTGAATTTGCATTGATCGGAATCGGTGCTGAACAAGGCGTCGCGGCAAAGCCAAATTGTCTCCTGGACTTGACACTGAACTTCAGCAGGACAGGAGCCTCCCCACGAGCCCTGCAATTATGTCAGCGTTTCAATGGACTCTCGAGGGAACCATTTTCATCACGGCCATTGTCTAATTGCAATTACAGTGAGCCGGCGGTAATCACTGGCTTTGAGTGAGGGCTCTGCTGGTCAGGGCACGGGCGAATGGCATTTGCTCGTACCGCGTTTAGAAGTTAACGGAGCATCCGAGAAGCATGTTCTCTACGAGCTTGCTGGGTGGCAATTTCACCGTGTGGATGGCAGGCCTTAAGAATACATTTCCTTTTACCCCAGCAATTCCACTTCTGTCCAAGGAAATTACACAGCGAGGATGAAGAGACATCCACAAGGCTGTCTATGACAGAATGTGGATCGTAGTGAGAAACATCTGAAAGTTCAGCAACGGGCACTGGCGGGGGAGGGGGGGTGAGCCACGGTCTAGCCAGACGACGGTATACGATGCATTTGAATTTGTTGCTACTGTTTAACGTAGCTGTCAATGTATACTTGCCAATGTGGAAAGGGAATAGAATTTCAAGTGAAAACGCACGTTACAAAATATAAAGAACGTAGATCATAGAGAATTTTAAGATTTATACTTGCGAAAATCTATAGAAATTTCTAAAAATTTGTGTAACCTGATACAAATTGTGTTTTTTACATTGATTGGAGAAAGAGAGGAAGGGAGAGAGGAAGAGAGAGGTGGGGCAGACATCGGTTTGTTGTTCTGTTTATTTATGTGTTTGCATTCATTGGTTGATTCTTGTAGGTGCCCTGTCTGGGCACCAAACCCGCAACTTTGGTGCTTATGGGAACGATGCTCTAACCAACTGAGCTATAGGCCAGGGCCAAATTCTGTTTTGAAATAGTGACAAATGGCAAGGTATATGTATAATTACAAAACAAGGGAGAAGTAAAGAAAGCAAATTGCCGATACCGATATTTATCTCAGGGTGTTTGAATTACACATAAATAATTTTTAATTTGGGTTATCTTTCTTCCTAATTTTAAAATAATTTGTGTATATTACTCCTGTAATAAAATAATAGCGTCTTTCATGTTTATAAAGCAATTCTGACTAATTCTACCAATACAAGCGACGTGTAATTTTTCATTGCCATTTTAATTTGAGCAACGCAAATGTCTGGGATGAAGTGAGTTAATAGTTTATTTTAATGCACTGGCTCACGCAGGGTCTAGGCAGGAAACCAGAGCTCCTGCGGGGAGTTCAGTACAAGAATTTACCATAGGGGCGCAGCTCCAGAGGTGTTGGAAGAGCTGAAAAGCCCCATAAGGGATGGCAAGACAAACCAGAAATGAGCAAAGGAAGGTTCTACCACCTCCCTGCAAGACAGCTGGCAAGGGTGCCTGGGAAATGCAGTTTGCGAGGACCAGCCTCCTGCTGTGAGGTGCAGGAAATGGAGATGAAGTTCAAGAGCAAATGACTGGTTACAGCTCATGAAGATACCTCGGGGCCAGTGCCGACCAGCTACTTTTGGATTGCCAAGCTGGTTGACAGTTTTGCAGATGGGAACTTTGTACATTCCTGACCTTTTGATCCTAAGCCTGAGATGCCCAAAATTTTCCATGGCTTAGAGGCATATCCAGAATTCTTTCTCCCTCCTCCCCACTCCTTCCCCGAGTCAAATTCATTAATGATACCCCCGTGTCTAGGGAATCCAGAGCCCTCCCCCTTCCGCCGGTGTCTTTCCCTGGGGAAGAACTGTGTGCTGCAGGTCTCTGAGGGCCGCCGCCTCCCGCGTCGGAACCTGTGTCCTGGGGCTCACAGCCTTTGGGTCCCTGTTCCTGGTAAATCAACACGGTGCTAAATATTTCCCTCCTCCTGGCACTGATTAATGGGTCTCCCAACCCAGGTAACACATTTGCAATTCAACTCTACATGTAAGATTGTATTCCGGTTATGAAACGAACTAATGAACATGGTAGAAAACCAGGAAAGGAGAAAAAATGAGGAGAAACTAAAAGGCAAGTATAACCCTGTCACCATCTCTTTGGATATGCTTTGTCCTGCTTTCTGTGACTGCTCCCAGCTGGGTTCCATCGAAGCCACCGCAGTACACTGGACTGTAATTTTCTGTTCTTGCTTCCCTTGGGCAAGCCATTGGCCCCGAGGGTCTTCCGTTTTCCAATGCTTTGCAAAACGTAGGGGATGCCTCTATTTTTGTTTGTTTATCTCCTGGAAAACAAAGTCAAATCTCTGCCCGGTCTACCCTTTTCCTACAGTGTGTGTTCTTCCTCCAGCTGATCTGTAAGTGGGACTTTGAGGGCAGGGCTCTGAGAAGTGCCTCGTGACATTCTGCGATGTGTCAGGGCAGAAGCTGGTGCCGGATAGGTGTGCGGGGGCGGGGAGCGCACAGACGCACAGTGAAGACTTGGGTGGGGATGAGGTTGTTGGGGCAGGTATGCTCACTTTTTGCGTTCCCGTGCTGGGACTGTGTAAATAGTAGCGTCTGGAAGCGATTTGGTTTAACGTGGCAGCTGAGAAGTGGGAGGTGGCAGGAATAATGGAAAGAGCTTTGTTGTCTGAAAGACTCAGGTGGGAGCTCTGGCTCTGTCACTTAGGTGTGGGGCGATCGTGGGCAAGTTGCCTGCCTTCCCTGAGTCTGGTTCCCCGTGTGTGAAATGGAACTAAGGCTGTGTGCCAACGACATTACTTATGGTTCATCTGGGCCACACCCGATCCTAAGCGTGTTCTTATTTGAAATGCACAATTCCATTTAGACTTTGCCGTATTATTCTCCCTGTTTTATAGAGGAGCAACCTGAAGCTTCAGAACGTTAAAATGACATGCAGTTAAGAGGCTTAGTCTGGACCTGAACTCAAGTTCAAGTGACACGAAAGCATGTGTTCTTGATTCTATCTCATTCTCCGCCCCCCACTTCTTGCAAATAAGGAATTGCAGTTGCTAGCTATCAATTTGAAGATATTACCTCCAAAGCTTGCCTGCTGTATTTTGTTAGATTCCGTCATAAACATTTTTATACGACAGAAAATCAGAATGATTTGTCGAAGGTCATGGCCGGAAAGCCGATCTTTTAAATATCTGTTGTTCTCGTGTCTTTTATGAAAGAATGTTCCAAACCCATCTTTGCTATTTCTTATAATATGATCGACTTCCATAGAATCAGATTAAGATGGAAATGAATTCCTGCTAAATGCACTTGGGCGGATACAGACATCAGGGGAACAGCTGGGAGGTTCTGTCAAGTGGTGAGGGGGGAGGGGGAACATCGGGGAGAGAAAACGGAGGAGCAGGCAGGAGGATTCACAAATCCCAGGCTCATTCTGGAGTAGCCGTAAAGATTGAGAGAGAGAGTGTGGGTGGGTAGGATCCACGACAGGAATCTACACACGAGCCCACAGATCTCAGCTTGCACACTGCTATTGAAGCTTTTGTTGGTTGTATGGTGTGATGGACGTTTTCCTTTGGGGAGAGTGACAGGTGGTTTTTTGTTTGTTTGTTTGTTTGTTTTCTTATAAGGATGTAAGGCAGGCCCCTGCCTATGAATGGGTAACCTGAAACTGGGGGCCTCTTTCACGTGCAGACCCTTCAAGCTGAAATGTGATGACGTGTGCTGTGGAACTCTTTAAAGAATGTCTTCATTGAAGGCAGGGTGCATCCTTTAGAAAGTACTTTGATGGAACCCCCTTGCCCTTTTTTTAATCATCTTCCTCCTGTGGACCCAGGAGAAAGGAGGTCGGGGATGGGTGGGGAGGGGTGGTGGAAAAGCAGACTCATCTTGAGGGGGTGGTGGTGAGTCCCCTGCTGAGAACCTAAGGGCAGAATGAGTAGCAGACGTCCTCTGGGGGAGAGGAGGAGGGCACGATCCCCGGGAAGAAGGCCGCTTTTCTCTAGCTCCTAGCACAGGGTCTGACCCCGAGTTCAGCTGGTCACTGCCGAATGGATGGAGAGGTGACCGCGTCCCAGTCTGCAGGTTAATTATTAACTACAAATGGAATGAATTATGTACACAATAATGGCCAGGTCTGGCGACACCACCTGAACTAGCGTGAGCACACTGAGCGTCGCCCGTGATTGGGACGGATGTCGAGTGTCGTCCTCCAGGGAAGCAGGCGGGAGGACACAGCTACACCTGCCCTGCCTTCCTGCCCCAAACGCTCGGTCTGGATCTGATCACGAGGGAGCAACCCGAAAAATGAAAGTGAGGGTCATTCTGCAAAATGGATGACCCAGACTCCTAGAAAATGTCAACTCCTGTGCCAGCTGGGGCCTCTGGGAAGCAGGCATTGAGACAGGAGTACCAGGGGCGAACTGGGGGTAAGCCTGTGAGGGAGAGGAGGGGGAGAGACTCAGGCCATGATGGGGATCTGACAAAATCTCAGCCAAAGACCACCCGCTGGGGGAGTCCAAGCCTCGGGCTGAGATGCCAGAACTGGACAACCAGGGATTGCAAGGCGGATCCTGGCCTCAGCGTCAACGCCACAGGGGGCCCTGCAATCTCCCACAGCTGGAGGCTCTCAGCTCCCCGCACTCCTCCTGGCTGAATGTCAAGTGCTTTCTTGGACAGAGATCCAGGGGACACACCGCTCTTGCCTCTGCGGCGTTGTGAATGAGGAATAAAGGCGGAGGACCTGTCCCTTTAGGAAACGAGGGGACGTGAGGAGAAGTGCAATGCATGAGCCCTCGAGTGGGTGCTGGACTGAAGGGGAAGCTAGAGAGGGCATTCCCGGGACAAGTGGGGAAATTCGTGTGTGACCTGAGTATTAGAGAATAGCATCAGATTATGTGAAATTTCCATGTTAATTATATTGCGGTTGTAAAGGAGGGGGCTGTAGCTAATGCATACTGACATATTTAGGTGCAAAGTGTCTGCAACGGACTCTCAAAGGTCTCAGTTAAAACCCCCCCCCACGGTATATACACACATACGCACACACACACACCATATATGCACGCACACATGCACGTGTGAAATGCCATGGCAAAATGTGAAAGCAACATGTGGCAAGACGATCACAGTGAATTCTGATTAAAGTTACATGGTTGCCCCTCGACTGTTCCTGTGACTCATCTGCAGATTGGGGGTCTTTATGCTACAGAGTTGGAGGAAAAAAGATAAGTGATTGCAGCCTCACTCCCAAGCTTCCCTCCACCGCAGTCAGTTCCCTGGGGTCACCTTCGGTGTCAGCCAAGCAGGGGAGCCTCACGGGGGGGAGGGAGCTTTGGGAATAAGGGTGGGGTCCGGGCTACTTGCTGACACTCCGAGTGGGAGCCTGGATGGGAGTGTGAAAAAAAGGAAGTGCCCAGGCTCCTGAAGCCGGAGAAATTGGGGGCCGTCAGAGCATACACGTCACTACCTGTCATGTAGGTTTGTTCGTTCATTCATTCATTCATGCATTCATTCATTCATTCATTCAGTGCTGTCTTGGTCAAGTTTTGAAGCCCTAGCTAGAGGCTGATTAGTTTCCCCTTCTTGAGAAACTGACTTTATACCTCAGCCAGCTCCTTTATAAGGGAGTGGGCAGCACCATGCACAAGTTCTACTTGCCACAGGGCCAGGTACTGGACAGCTGGGGCCAGCCCCTGTGCCTGGGAGCCTATGAAATGATTGCGGTCAGCCAGTCCACAGGGCGCCCTTGAAGCCGTCAGCCTCAGCCTGCTCACCGTGCGTGAGTTCCCATCGGCAGCACGGCTTGCTGTTACCCTGTCTCCTGGCGCAGTTCCCTGCGTGGCCCCGCCTGGAGGCCTCCTCTCTTTGGAGCTGTAACTAACAGAGACTCACGCCTTTTATCTCTGTGAGTGTCAGTGTTGTATCCCGCCATCAAAGGGCCCTTTAAGTCTCATAAAACCCTTCCCATGTCTGTTACTAGCAACCTCTCTCTGACGGAGAATGCCCAACCTTGTGAGCGGTTCGCCTTGGACTTGGGGGTGGGGAAGGGTGGAGACTAGGGGTGGGGCATGTCTTTACATTGTTCTGTTTAATCCTCATGTCGACCTTGATGAGCTGTCCTTATTCCTATTTTATGGAAAAGGAGATCCAGGATCTGAGAGGTTAAGCCAGTTATTCAAGGTCACACAGGTAGTCAGCGGTGGAGCTCATCATCTTGTGCCCCTTGACACCCTCCCCCACCCTCACCTAATCCAGGGGCCAGCTGACTATGGCCTGCTGCTAGTTTTGTGCATTGGAGTCTTGGCGGAGCACAGTTGCACCCATTCATCCACTACTGTAACCCGGGGAGATTCCGTTTCCCTCCTGTCAGTGAGGGCAGTGGACCAGAGACAGATGTCAGTCAGTCTGGTGGCCTGCATGATCTGAAGATTTACTTATTTATTTTTAGAGAGAGGGGAAGGGAAGGAAAGAGAGGGAGAGACACATCAATGTGTGGTTGCCTCTTGCACACCCCCTGCTGGGGACCTGGCCTACAACCCAGGTGTGTGCCCTGGCTGGGAATTGAA
Source organism: Tonatia bakeri (assembly GCA_004024845.1). Taxonomy (NCBI): domain Eukaryota; kingdom Metazoa; phylum Chordata; class Mammalia; order Chiroptera; family Phyllostomidae; genus Tonatia; species Tonatia bakeri. The sequence goes on from PVIA01003411.1 coordinate 122,262, forward strand.
CCAGTGACCCTTTGGTTGGCAGGTCCATGTTCAATCCACTGAGCTACACCAACCAGAACCTTATGCAATCTTTATAATTATTTGAATTTCGTTTCTACCTTTAGAAACCATGGCCTTTCACACACCCAGATTTCCAGCTGTGCAGCATAAAACAGTTGCAGGAAATGTGGAGATTGCAGGCCTCATTGTGAGTTGGGTGGGCTGGGGCAGGGGGGAATCTCCAAGTCTCCTAAACTGACAGGTTATTGTGAAATGGTGACACATCAGCATTGTGCTAAACATTTTATGCCATCAGTCTCAGCTGCTTCTCTGAACAACCCAGTGAGGCAGTGACTAATAAACCCATTTTACGGAAGGAGAAATGGAAGCACAGAGGATGCTATTCAAGGTCACAGAGCTGGTCAGCTGTCAGAGTCAAGATTAGAATCCTGGTGTGATAGTTAACTTAGTGTTTCAACTTGACTGGGACACAGAGCGCTCATGTATTTTGTCACATGTTATTCTGGGTGTTTCTCTGAGGGTATTTTCTGGATGAGTGCAACATTTAAATCAATAGACTGAGCAGAGCAGATGGTCCTCCCTAATGTGGGTGGGCCTTGTCTAATCAGTCGAAGGGCTGACTATCGCAGAAGGCTGCCCCCAATAAGAGGGAACTTCTCCCACCTGACTGTCTTTGAGCTAGGTCATCAGGTATTTTTTTTTTCTGCTTTCAGACATGACCCAAAACATGGACTCTTCCTGGGTCTCCCGTTTGCCATCTGCACATCTTGGGACTTGTGAGCCTACACATCATGAGAACCCATTTTTTACGATAAGCCTCTTTATGCCTGTAGCTGTATATGTCATCTCTATGCAGCCTGTTGGTTCTGTGTCTCTGAAGAACTCCGACTAATACCTCTTGTCTCCGTGTGTTTAAAACTTGGATCCTCAACTATTCAGCCTCCCTGGAAATACAGTCTTTTCTAATCCTTCATGTCACCGGGAAAGACATTATGCCATTATTTGTTTCGTAAATACTCCCTGTTTTCTAAGGTGGGTGATTGGTTTGCCGGGGAGGAAGATGAGCGTGAAGTATGGGTGGGACGCAGCACAGAGTGAGGATGCACAGCTCCGGTTGATAAAGGCAGAGTCGTATTTATGGTGGAGGGTGGGCAGGGAGCCCCAGGGCGGGGGGAGGGAGGAGCTGACATCCAGGGGGGAAATAAAGTACCAGTTTTAAAGGACTGTTTTATCGGTCTTTCTTCCACAGGAGGCAATGCAACTGTCCCCTTTATCTCTGTAAAGTCTGCGTCAGGCACCGGCATTGTTGTGTGGGGGCAATGTGCTCTGAAGGGCTGGACAAGGTGTGAGCCAGAGGTGGAGGAGTGGCAGAGGCAGGGGGAGAATAGGGCGTGGGCTCAGAGTCCCAGCCCCTGGCCCCGCAGCCGTGTGGCATCAGGCCAGTCACTTTCCCTTTCCCTCAGGGCTCCCTCCTGACACCTGGGCAGCCTTCCCCCAACGCTGAGAGGGCACTAGGAGGAGGGCCGGACGCACAGGGCTTTGGGAAGATGCTAACGAAACGTTACTGTCATTGTCACTATATCATGAGTCTCTGGAGGTTTTACAAAATGAAATCGTAAGTAAGTTATAATAGAAAAATATGACGTGAGTTATGAAAATATTACCAAATAAACTAAGGGCTGGCTGATAAAGGCCATCAACAGCCCAGAGGTAGTCAGCAGTGGTAGCAACGCAGCGATATAACAGTAGGTGGCGCTAGATGCCATAGCTTTCAATCAAGTCTGCATTTCCCTCCTCTCGCTTGATTGAAATGAAAATTGGCTACCAGCATCACGGAGCCCCCGAGGCACCCCCCTCCCGCCCCCGCCCCCGCCCCCGCCCCCCTTAGCTCTAGGGCTGAGCCAATGTGCTATCCACCCAGTTAAAGACACACACACACACACACACACACACACACACACTAATCAAATATATTAATCTCTTAAATTCTTTTGAAAGATTGACATGAGAGGCCGGCACTCCAGCCAATGCGAATCCACGTGGGCCGCTGGTTGTTCAAAGTCCTGAAGGAAAGTGGGACGCCGGCGTCAGGAAGTAACAGCCACCTTGCCAGCACTACTTCTGTTTCATAACCATGACGTGCCTGACTTCTCAGCACCTTCCATGTGCCTAGAAACGTGCTAGGGTAGAGACGGCAGAGGCAGAGGGGCGCCAATCTACCCACTCGCAGCAGCGGCTGGCTGGAGCTCCCTGCAGTGCAGTCTCCTCGGAAAAGTGTTCTGTGATCGATTAGCAATGCCTGCCACGGTCCGGGAGGGAAAATCAGCATCTTGACACACAACTGTCATTCCCATGCCGGGCGCCTTACCCGCCTTTTCTCCCTGAACCCTCATGACCACCCCAAAAGTTCAGTGTTGTCATTATTATCATTCCTTTTTTTTTTTTTAATGATTGAGGAACCTGAGATCCAGATTAGTTCGATAACTGGCCTGCGGGCACCCAGCTGGAAAGAGGGAGGATGAGAAGCTCGCCAGTCCAGTGCAGGGGGGGCGGGGGGGGGGCTGCCTGTGCTACTCATCACCGTGTACTTCCCTTCTTGAAAGTGAGGCAAGCGACTTGGCAATTCCCCCCAGAGAAGCGAAGTGAGTGGTGACCAGAGAAGCCGGTCCCCCTTTGCAGTGTCAGTACCCTGCTGGGGAGCGTGTGTGGGTTGGGGGTTAACTCCCCGCGTGGCTTCGGCACCTCTCTCCCTGGGAGCGGATAAAGCTGATTTTTTTTTTTTTTTTTTTTTTGCAGAAATCAAGTGAACCCCTTGGAGGTCCAAAGAAACCCAGCCTCTCATTGCTCAATAGCAGTTAACTCCATTTACCACCTGAGACACCGAAGCAGAGCCCAGTTTGAGCCAAGATGCGGAAGGTCTGGTTGGGGCTGAGTTCCCTGTGGCATGAGCCTCCTCAAGACCCCGAGGCAGCTGTGATGTGAGTTCTAGGAGGCTGACTGCGGGCTGCCATTTGGTGCCCAGTCACACAGACCATGTCGTGAGCCCGGGTGACGGGCAAGACCAGCTCAGCTATTTCTTAATGACCTACTGTGAGTGAGAAACTGGCTGGGATATGACATTGAACAAGACGCCATTCGTGTCCTCAGGGAGCTCACAGGCAGGTGGGGGAGACAGGCGTGGGACAGAGCATTGAATGACAGCGTGGTCAAGTTCAGGCAGCAGAGTCAGCTTGGAGCTGAAGGTTCGGAGGTTCACACTGAGAAGAACAGGGAAGTGGAGGGAAAGGCTGTCAAACAGAGGGGACCTCAGGGACTTGGCATGCAGAGGATGATGAGGCGGGGGTGGTGATGAAGCTCCTCAGGCCGTCTGATGAAGGAGAAAGCGTCCTGAGGCTGGCGGTGCTGCTGAGAAGCCATCGGAAGCCACGAGAAGCCGCTTCTACAAAATAGCTTATTGACGAGGTTCCCAGCTGAGGACCAAAGATGAAGCATCAGGTTTCATTTCATTTTTAAAAAATTGTATTTTCTGAATAGGTAGTGTTTCCATATGGTTTAAAAACATGCAAAAGGGGGTGTAGTTCTTAAAAGCATGACTTGCCTCCCTTGTCCTCAAGCTGTTTGTCCCCCTCCCTGGAGGTGGCCAGAGTCACCAGGCTCTTGTGTGTCCTCCCAGAGGGGGTTTGTACAATGAGCAAACACACACACGCCCCCCACCCCCAGCCTGGGTGGCCCATGCCTGCCAAGGGCCATCACACGACCCCCCTGTATGGCTCCAGAGCACCCCTCCGTGTCCTGTGCTGGCCCCATGGGCGTTGTGGTGACTGGTCCAGCCCCTCTCCTGGATAAGCTGATGCTTATTCCCTGCTGTCCCAGAGTGGCGTTTCCAGTGACCATGTTCTGGACAGGTGCATCTGGTGCCACAGAGGCTTCCCCTGGATGGAGGAGCTCTGCGAACAAGAAGCCGAAAGTGCCACCGGCACGCCGCGCACCATGTCTCCATCCCTGGGGAAAGGACAGTCCCCGGTATGCAGACTCCTCTCCAGCTCTGGCTTCAGCCGGAGGGTCAGTGGAGCAGGCACCCGGGCCGGCTGGAGCAGCCGGGCTCTCGAGTATTCACAAGGTGGAGAGGAGACCCAGCAGCTCCCATGAAACAGTGCTGTGGCCGTCCTACTCCGCTGGCCTCTGTCTGATGCGTCACATTTGTGTTTTTAACATAAGGTGTCAAAGCCACTGGTTTAAGCAGCGATCATGCTTATGTTGTAATTGTGTGTTTCCTTTCTTCTCTAAACTCCAGCCTCTCGACCTGCGCGGGGACTGTGACCTTGTCTGTCCGTGTCTTTGGTCTCTGGCACGGTGCCGGACACAGGTGGCTTCTCGGCAGTTATTCGTTGGGCGAGTGGTTGACGGGTGAGAACGAAACCGGAGCATTCCTTGATTTTCGACTTTTCGACTCAGCTCCTAGACAAAGCCCAGGAGAGCGAATTACGGGCGCAGGGCAGAACGTGGGCGTTCTCAGTCTCCACGACGTGAAAGTGGCAGAAAGAGACACGGAGCTGAGCTAAGGGGTCAGAGGTACTCGGTGGTGAGCCGGGGCCAGAAATGCAAGTGTCACATAGTTGTTTTTCTCTAAGACTTGTTTTTAGAGCACTCTTAGGTTCACAGCAAAATCGGGCAGGGGTACAGACATTTCAGGTCTGCCCCCAGACCCCACACATGCACAGACTCCCCCGCTGTTATCAACCCCCCCCACCCCCCGCACCAGAGCCGTCCACTTGTTGCAACTGAGGGACCTCCCCGGAGACGTCTGTGTCGCACCAAGTCCATGGCTTACGTTAAGGGCTCACTCTTGGGGTGTCCGTGCTGTGGGTCTGAGCAAAGGTGTGGGGATGCATGTCCATCGTGACAGCATCATACAGAATTGTGCCACTGCCCCGATAATGACCTTTACAAAGTTGCATAATTCACCGGTGGAGGAACTTCTAGTGCTGGTGGGGACGGCAGCTGGGGGTGGGGAGCGTATGAGGGCACAAAGAATTCAGATCCTCAGCCTTCAGAGCAGGCAGTCGTTAAATTCGTGAATGTGTAAACTGAGAAACTGAGGTGAAACTTCACTAATTTGGAGACACAGATCATTGGAAGAAATAATGGAAAGTACTAGAAGGGGCTGCCCGGGGAAGAGCATTATGGGTAAGAAGTGGGCAAGGAAGAGGGGCCCTTCTCTTTGGCAAAAGGCTCTCCTGGCTAGTTTTTCTTCATAACCTGCATGTGTGTTACGTGAACTTTTTTTTAAAAAAAAAGAAATGACAGGCATGTGAGAGCTCTGGTGGGAATTAAAATACAGAGTCCCCCGTTCTCCCCCTATGAAAATTAACAAACATAAATATCCATTCTCATTTCGGAGTCTGGACAAAATTAATTTGGAGAAGAGAGTACAGCCGGGGAGGCAGAGTTAGCAACCTCAGGAAATGCAGGAAAATGTAATTGAGTAAGAATTATCTCTTTAATTACTTCTGACCAAATCAATAAACAACGCTAGATGAGAAACCACGGTCGCCACCAATGAGTATCAAGTCGCTGAGAAACTAATTGGGGTTCAGGCTTGTTGGCCGACGCGAAACACCTTCCTTCCCGTGGTTAATAAACACGGCCCCCGGGGTGAGGGGAGACGGGAGAAGGCTGGCTCACCGCGTGGGGTGGAGAAAATGATAAGCGAAACCTCCTCATCATTTCTAAATGCGACAGCCCGCGCGGAGAGCCCTTCCTCCAGGGATGCACGCGTCCCCTGGCGGGTGTCAAAGGCTCATCCTCACAGTTTCCTGGGGCCAAGCGTGGGAGGAGCCAGCGAATGAGGGGAGGTGGGCGGAACTCCGTAGGGGTGGGTGCGGGGCATTTGTATTTTCAGAGCACACAAGTCTATGCGGGAACTGCAAAGATTTCTGTAAAACCCTCTGGGATGTGCCTTAGGTAGGGAGGTGGGGAGGACCCTTGTTCCGAAGGGTCCTTGCCAGGCACAACTTCCAGATCTTCCTGGGACGTGGTGTTTGGGCTGGGTTACGATCCTGTCTAGAGCTGGGGTTCGAGGGCACCCTATCTGCATAACCTCATGCAAACCTACCTGCCTGTCTCCATCTGCGCTGGGGTCTCTTGACTATCGTTAGGGTCTTTTCATTTCCCTCGCACACTCTGTGCCTTGCCCTGGGACTTGTCCCTTGGACCTGTCACCAACTTATCCCCATTCTCCAGGGCATATTGGATGTTCTTTCATGCAAAAAAGGCATCCTGAGCCCATCGAGGATGCCAGCCCTGTGCTAGGATGCACACACTTGCCCAGAGCTCCCTCTCAGAGTCTCATGGTGGCAGTCAGACCATCAGGCAAATTACCACATGTAGCACATAGGCTGTGGGGGCACTGGGCCTGGGGCTGTGGACCCGTCTCACCGAGCAAGGGCAGTGGGCCGTCAGGGATGAAGGAAGTGACTTCTCTGTCCAAGCAGAGTCTTGAAGGACTAGGAGGGGTCTGACAGGAAGATGGTGTTCGAGACATAAACAATGGTGTGTGTGAAGATCTGGGGGTGATCGTGAACTTGATACTGAAGATGGTTCAGTCCGAGTGGAGCACACAGATGGGGCAAGGGTGGGGAGTGGTGGGAAAGGAGAGGCAGGTATCGTAAGCTGCAGCTAGATTTACCTGTGGGCTCTTGTTTACCTGAGACCGTTTTCTCTTTTGCTGAGGCCACGCTGAGTTGGGTTTTTCTATCCTTTGCAATGGAAAGGGTCTTGACCGTGACTTTGTTGGCGCATTGCAAGTATTTTGTCTAGAGGACCTCAAACTACACCCCAGGAGAGTTATACTATTCCCTTGTGGCTAACCCAAAATCCGTGGGAGGTCATTAATTTTTTAAAGAGTTTATTTATTTATTTTTAGAGAGAGGGGAAGAGAAGGAGAGAGAGGGAGAGAAACATCCATGTGTGTTTGCCTCTTGCACAACCCCTGCTGGGGACCTGGCCTGCAACCCAGTCTTGTGCCCTGACTGGGAATCGAACCGTGACCCTTTGGCTGGCAGGCCCATGCTCAGTCCACTGAGCCACACAGCCAGAGTGATGTTAGAGTTATCAGAGACCATCACAGCTGAGCAACTGATTACCCAACCCAACCCCCCCGTCACATGATAGGTCCCCACAAAGAGCCGATGTTCACTGAGTGCTTCCTAAGTGCCAGGGGCTGTTGTGGGCGTTCTATGTGCATCAGCCCCTCTCACCCTTGCAACGCGTCCCGCAGGACAGGACTGCTCGTAACATCATCTCACAGGAAGAAAACGGAGCCACCGAGGGGTTAAGTAGAGGTCCCCACTTACGTGACAAGCAAGGGACAGAGGTGGAGTTCAGATCCAAACCGTGGTTTGGCTCCAAAGTCTGTGCTCTCCCTGCTCCAGGAGCGGATGAGCCGCCCCAGCACCAGAGAGGCTGTGCCATTTCCCTGAGGTCACACAGTAAAGCAGCAGAAGGCTCAGGACAAGAATCAGGTCCTTGCTTCCTAGCATGCCACCAGCACGTATGGTAAATCAGAGGCCAGCGTATGACATCTGGAGCCACACAGACCCGAGGTCACTGGCCAGGGCCTCTGGCAAACACGGCACCTCTTGGAGCTTCGGTTTTCTCACCAAAGCTGACTTCAGAGGGTTGTTATAGAGATCCAGTGTGCTAATGAGTGTCAGGTCTCAGGCCCGCGCTGGTTTACAGGGTCTCCCAATAAATGCTAGTTGTTAATGTAATTGTTATAATTAATAAGCTGTGCTGTTAATGAAGGTGTAAAACGCAGGTGATCTGCCACATGACCGCAGCCCAGTCGCTGAGTTACAGTGGCCGCTGGTCCCATCAGTAAAGTAGGGTTATTATCCGCCCTTTACTCTCGACACCAGAGCATTACGAGGATTAATTAGAAGGTGTATAATGTGCGGTGCACTTTGATGCTCTATAAACATGGAAATGTGCTGGTTGAATATTTATATAATCCCCGTTACTGAAGATCCTGAATTGCTCTACTGATGTAAAAAAAAAACAAACCAGCTTTGCAAAGGTGTATAAATTTGAGCTGAGTAAGAGAAGATTGGGCTTTTATTTCCTGCCCCCTCCAGAGGACCGGACACCTGGGCATCAGCGGGCCAATGCAACACCAGCATCTTGGGAACGTCTGAGGGGGTGCTGAGATTGTGGGGCCGTCTCTGCCTTCAGGTTTGAGCTCCTTCAGGCTTGAGGGCGAATCTTGTCCTCCAGTGGACCCCCAGCATGGAACACAGAGCTGGAGGTGCAGCAAGCTGAGGACAAATGCTTGATGAAGGGAAGGATGGATGGACAAATGGATGGGTGGACCGGCGGATAGATGAGTGGCAGATGGATGGATGGGTGGATGAACGGATGGGTGGATGGAATTGTTAACCTCTTGCTGATAGAAGGTTAGATGGTTGTGGCCCCAAATACGTGGGCCAAAGTAGCTGAGGGGAGTCACCTCAGGTATCGGAGAAAAAGCCACTCAGGCAGTGTGACAAATTGGAAACATATTTGGCATCGGACAGACCTGGGTTCCCAGGGCTGGGGTTGAACCTTTCTTCTACTTGAAAATGGTAATAACGTCTGGATGCTTTGAGCTAAAAGGAACATGAAACTCCATTCACCCTCGCTTAAACACAGATGAGGTTCATTACTTCCTGTAAGAGGGAGTCAGAGTGGGATTCAGGGGTGGCCTGGAGGTGGTGTCACGGCACTGAGCTGCCCTCCGAGTCAGCTGTCATGCGGTCAGCTTCGATCTTGGACCTCTTCCTCTCCTGTCTGGAAAACAGCTTCTGGTAGCAGTCCGGGTCCAGGCTTCTTTCTCCTTTCATGTCTCATGGGCCCGACTAGGCCTGAGCTGGCCCACCCTTCGAACCAGTCATTGGCTGGGTGATTACGTTTGCCGTGACTAGACCCAAGCTTCTCAAACTGTGGCCCATTGGCATCACTTAGGAGCTTATAGTACCTGCAAGTTCCAGGGTCACAGACAAGAGGGGGAACGCCCCTTTTCTTCTTTCCTTCTCTAGTGATGTCTAAATACTTACTCTTCCACATTAACTGTTCCTTCCCCCACCCCCCTGACCCCAAGGTGCCAAATATCTTCATGCTGCTCTGACCTATGGAAACCAACCTGTAGACTGATTTGTACTAAGGTGGGGGTGACATCAGGGACCACTCAGGCTAGCAGCATTTTCACCTTGAACATGGGCGTGCAGGGCATAGGCCACGCTAATGCAGTGAGTGCGGTGCTTGGTGCGTGGTGTGATTTCAGGTATGCACCAGGTTTAGTGTGTTGGGGACTGTTTTAGAGTGAGACCATGCTGGCTCTATCCTCAGGATGCACCCCAAAGGTAACCTCCCACTCTGGCCACGCCGAGGGGGACAGAAGGCTGGCTGGGGTGCCCAGGGACAGTGTCGTGGGCACTGGAAGCTAGGGGATGGGCAGGGCTGAGGTCACTAGGGCTGGTGGCATCACTGTGCCCCCTGCCCTCTCCCCAGGTCTTCAGAGTCTTGTTGGGCCCTTAGGGAGGGACCCAGTGCCTCTAGGGACTTTGATCTTTCGATCAAAGTCCCAGATTCCCTTTGAAGAAGAAGAATAATTAAGAGGGGGAAAAAACCCCATGTCAGTATGGTATTAAACAAGAAAAAAACTGACTCAAGCAGACATCAGATGAGCTCCGGGCACGGCCGGCTCCGTTGGCAGAGTTTCCTGATTCAACAGCTGGCTCTGCACATCAGGCTCAAAGGAAAAAAAAAAAGACACTGGCCACTCATTTGCAGGAATATTACTCTGAGTGAGCTAGAACTGAAAAGGTCCCTTAGTCCCCGGAGAAGGAAAAGGCTTCTTTCGAACAGATGAACAGACGGGAGGGCGAGGGAGATGCTGGCAGGGAGGGGGGATTAATTACTCCAGAGCCCCGGCCTCTCGCTTGACAGCGGGGTCCCGTGTGTGTCTCCTCTTGAGCTTCCCACAGACTTGGGGGCAGGGGTGACCCTACTTTGTCACTCACGCTTCTAGAACTGGTTCTTAATCCCAAGCCAGGGATATGGAGACTTCTTTGCCATCCAGATGAACTGGGGCCACTTGAATCAAATCAAATTTTCATAACCCATTCCCCTATGTATTTGTATGAATGTCGGATGATGATGATGATTTTAAAAGTTGCCTTTCGCATCCCATGGCCCCGGATTCCAGTTCAGCTTCCCCACCTTGAGACTGTGGGCCAGCTGTAGCTTCACGGAGCACCAGATTCCACCCCTGGACAGTGAGAACATTCGTAACACGGCTTTTCCTCTTCGGGGATGTTGAGAGAACCATGGCGAGTGAGTTCAGGGCGCCTCACACAGCACCTGGCCTTTCGTGAGCGCTCAGGATGGCTGTGAGCTCTGCCAGCAAGCTCCTCAGCTCCTGTAGGCCTCGTCTAAACCAGCCCTCGCCAGAAGGAGCCGGGATGCGTGGGAACCATTGTAAGACTACGAAGGGTTCCTCGAGACTGATCGTCTATCTTTTGGTTAAGTACTGGTCCCCACGCTCAGTAGTATCCGGGACCACTTTTCTCAGGGAACAGAGGGAAAGGAGGTGATTAGAACTTTAAGGTCACTTTGGGCGAGCCCTTCATCCTCTGGGATCCTCTGTGTTCTCACCTGTAAAAAGGTGACAGAGGTGCTCTGGTTACCTGCCTTGAGGTGTGGTGTAACCATCAGACGCTGCACGTAAAGTACCTGGCAGGCAGCGAGCAGTCAGTAAGCGTTATCTCTGTGTGTCTGTGTGATAAGGGCATTATAATTCAATGAATATTTTCTGGGGGTCTACTAAGGACGTGCTATTGTTCTGGAGTCTTAGGGATCAAAAATGTTTTAGCCCAAGGTGCTTAGGGCTGTTCAAATACTGTTTGCAAGACCAGGGAAGGTATATGAAGATTCTCTCTTCCTCAAAGCACCTGTTAGTGCCCGATGGCTTCATTGTGCCCCGGCTGGACCAGAAAAGGCCATCTGACCTTTTCCGTGCTGCCCGCCCCTCAGAGAGGAGTTCCATTAAATGGGTCCTGTTTTCCTTGCTGGGTCCATTCACCGAAAATGTCACACAGAAGCAGGAAGCTACAGACTGACATTTCTGTCCTCCGAAAACCTGCCCAGGTGTGGGCACAGGTATTTACCCTGTCGAAGGCTCTTTTCTAAACACCTGGGAGAAGATTCCACTTGCAAAGCTTCCCTGCGACTGGCTGTCCAAGGGCGAGCTGATTAATCATGTTGGTTCCGTATTCGTTCAAGGCAGATTTCAAAAGTCATTTATTGCAACCACATTAAAAAAATATAAACATTCTCCGTCGCATGCTGGTACAAATCTCCAGGATGTGCATGTTTGAACTTGTGGTGTCGGTGGAGACTCAGACGAAGTAAATACCGTCTAGGAATAGTGAAGACAGAACCAGGAACCATGCAGAAGATGGGGAATGACCGCAGGAACTATATACAGTGAGAAACGCTCTGCGGGGCCCCGGCGCTCTGGTGGAACGCATTTTCTCCCTCCCCCCTGTCGGAGGGGGACGTGAACCGCACTTCCTGCACTGTGGGCCTAACCTTTGACATGGCTCGCACCTCATGTTAGCGGATACACGTGACTGAGTTTGTCTCACCAGTGGTTTAATGACCTGGACAATGTATCACGAACACCTGGCAGCACTCAACACTTATACACAGCGCCTGCACCTCGAGATGCAAGGTCCCGGGTTGTGGGATGTTCATCTTGTTGAATGTCTAGTGTTTGGAAGAGAGAAATTTTGCACAAATTTTCAATGAGTGTATTGCTTATAACTGAGCATCATCAAAGAGCTTGGGTGGCTGCAGCTTACGGCATTCTTTTATTGGTTAGTTGATTGATTGATTGATCGACTGATTCATTCATTCATCCAGTCAATAAATATTTATTGAACACCACTACGTGCTAGGCCCTGTGCTAGGGTGCTTGGTATTAGGGATGACAATCGTTGGGCTGGCCAGAAAGTTAATTGTTTTCCCTGTACGATGGCTCTCGTAGTGCATAGTTGTCTTTAACTTCATTCAGAGCAGTTTTGTCAGATTGTATTGTGACAGCTGTGATGTATCGGCATGCATTTTTTAAAAAACTTATCAAAACTGGTGAATTTTTGTGTAGCCATTTTAATACTGAAGGTGGAAGAAAATACGCAACATTTTGGGCATATTATGTTTTGTTATTTCAAGAAAGGTTAACACTCAACTGAAATGCGTAGAAAGATATTGTGCGGTGTGCAGAGAAGGTGCTATGACTGATGGAACGTGTCAAAAGTGGTTTGTGAAGTTTTATACTGCAGATTTCTCTCTGGACAATGCTCCACGGTCGGTAGACCAGTTGAAGTCAATAGCAATCAAATCAAGACACTAATTGAGAACAATCAATGTTATACCACGTGGGAGAAAGTTGACATACTCAAAATACCCAAATCAATAAAGTTATTGGTGAAAATGAAAAAACTGTGTCTTTTATTTTAGGGGAAAAAAACTCACATGAACCTTTCAGCCAACCCAGTGTAATATCGTTCATGCTTTACTGAGTGCTTGCTCAGTACCCTGTGCTGGGCTAAGATCTTGGCATGAATTTTCTTACCCAGTTTCACCGCAGTCCTACAAGGTAAACGTTACTATTATCGTCACTGTTCTGCAGAAGAGAAAACCAGCCATGTGTGCTCAATTCCAAATTCCTAGGGAAGAACTGATGGAGGTGAACAGGGAGGAACTGTGCCTCATAGTTCAAAGTGGGCTGCAGCCCGGGAGAGAAGGCAGTTCTCAAAAAAAGCAAGGTCTTGGGGAGCAGTCCCCTCCTTCCACATATGCTGGTCTGCAGAGAGTGGACGTGGGCAGGGGTGCAGGGCTGGGAGGAGACCGAGGTCTGCCAGGCCCGGGACCACTCTTAGCAGCCTCCACTGCACCTTCAGCCCCTGAACTCCGTAGGACAGCCCTGTTCTTAGGATAAATTCCCCCCTTTTGATCCAGCTTCTCTGAAACGCTTTGTGTTGCTTGTCACCAAGAGGGCTTGGGTTGGCTGACCTTGAAATCACAGATCTCTGAGTATGTCCAGGGCCCTGTCCCGAGTTTCGGCCTCTGCCCTTTGCAGGGTCGTGCCCTGCAGTGGAGCACAGCAGCGGAGCACACATGTAGGTGTCTTGCACACTTAGTCATGCCAGGCAACCCACTGGCATGCTGCAGGACCCACTGCAGAAGGCTTCCAGCTGTGGCAACCCCAGGTCAACCAATTTTCCAAGGCTCAGAAGGAAGAAAAAGACACCAGCCCTTCACTTATCCTCATGCAGAAGGGCTGCTTCAATCTGCACATAAAAATGCCCTGAGCTTTCCCCAGGGGCATCGGCAGCGACGCCAACAGTAACAGTAGCAGCAGCTGTCCTTCGCTGACACGTGTCGTGTGCCGGACCCCACGCCACGCACTTCACACACACTTTTCTACGTGACATTCACAACAGCCCTTTCGGGAGCAATTATTATCGCTGTTACTGTGCAGAGGCAGAAACTGAGGCTCAGGATGCTGAAGGAACTTGCCCAAAGACACACAGCTGTGCAGCGTGGGAGCCACTATTCCTGTCCAGACCAGCCTGAGACTAGGGTCCGAGTTCTGACATGGATTTCCGTGCCTGAAGCTGTGAGCCAGAGTCTGGAGAGGAACGCACACAGCCAATATCCTGGGCTTTGCAGGGCACCCAGGTCCTTGCACAGCGCGACCCTCGTAGTGTGAAAGCCACCACAGACATGTGTGAACAAGCAGGTGTGGCTGTTCTCCATTGAAACTTTACTTGCACCAGCAGGTGCAGGGCTGGAGCTGGCTGGCAGGCTCTACGTTGTTGACTCCGGCTGTGGAACGTGACTCAGAGTCGCACATGCAGGCAGTGCACCCGAGGGGCTTATCCACCAACATTTATCTGCCCTCGGAGGAGGGCTGCTCCCAAGGACATGACCTTCCCGCCCCTCTGGACGGCTCGGGCCCCAGCTGCAGAGCCTCAGGTGCCGCTGTAGGAAGCCGTAGATGTGCAGAAGCCTGAAAAGAACCGAGGGGATACAGGAAGAACTTGGATGCGTCTGCTGCAGCCCCCATCAGCCCTGTGAGTACCGTTTTACAGCGAGTCGAGCAAGGCTCAGAGAGGTGAGTCGAAGGGCCTGGGCTCACACAGCGAGCCAGTGGGTGCTCCAGGACAGAGCTGGCCCCCGTGCTGTCTGTGCACTGAGAGGCTCTGAAAGACCAAGGTTTTACAGGGTGTTTCCAAATCGCATTTTACTGTCTATTGGGAGCTTTCATTCTGAAACACGCAGCTTGGAAAGCATATGCCCGTAACCTTTTCTATGAAATGGAACTTCTTCCTTTGTCCCAGAACTGGTACAGGAGCCCTTGAGATTCCAAGGAAGGACAGAGATAGATGATCTAAGAGCTCTGTACTCTTAACAACCTTTAAAATCGATGAAAACATAGCAAACCATACACAGTAGAAAACAAGGCAAGCAGGATACAAATAAGTGTTTCTCAGAAGAGAACTACAGCTGGACAATAGGTGGATGGATGATTGGCAGCCTCATCTGAAAGTGGGTGAATGCATGAAAACAGCAATGAGATGCCTTCTTTTCCTGTCATATTGGCAAGAACTGACACACCTTACTAAGAGTAGGTGAATATATTCAGAAACTGGCACTCGGGCACTTTCGGGAGGCTACAAATTGGTACACATTTCCTGGTGGGGGGGCACTTTGGTTAGTGAAATCCATGATTTCTCCCCTTCATCTTCCAAGACCCAGAGGAGGAGTCGTGATGGTCAGTGTCTATCAGGTGGTGCCGCTCCCCTCACCAGCGACTGGCAGCCCAGTCCTGGCCAATGGGACTGGAGGAAGCCAAGGATATGCCTGCATGTGTCACCTAGAATGTCTCCAGCTATCACCACATGGCCCTTGGGCGAGGCCTTTCCAACTTACTGAGGACAGCAGCGCATATACATGGAAAGCAAGCACCCGGCCCATGACGATGGCACTGAGCCCCTGAATGATTCACCTTTGGACTTGACCTACATGCGACTTCCCATTCACATGAAGAAGACAAGCTCTGGTTGCTTAGCCAGTGGGTCTTCTTTTATTTGGAGCGCAAAGTATCCCAGTGGTCTTTCCCATATAGAAATGGGGGCTCACGTGTCCAAGAAGAAAACGTAGAAGTATTTTATTGCACGAGATGTTAGGAGTTACCTGGATGTGCGTCGGTTGTGACCTGGTGAGACAAACAGTGGTTTGCTAACACTACCGAATTCTAGGCAGCATTCAAACAGTAAATTTTTACACACTGATTCCACCAGGCGAAGATCTCCAAGGCATATTCTGAAGTTTAAGAAAGCTGTGAAATAACGCGGGCGGTAGAGCTCCGTTTACGACAAACAAAATAATCCTCAAAGCAAAGATTCGTCTACGTTGATGCCTGTGGAGAAAGGGTGTGGGAGGAGCCACATACAAGAATGACCCGCAAAGGAGGAGACGGACAGGAAGTGACAGCCGCAGGAGAGAGACTGCTCTTTTATTTTTTAATGTACGTGTAGCCGTTGCCCTTTGGCAGCACGAACAGATTTCGTTTATGGCTTCCATCATCAAAAACAGTGGACGGAGAACATCCCACGTGTTCGTTACAGAAAAGTCTAGCAAACGCTAGAAGGTACAGATGGACGTTTCAAACTATGCAAGCTAGAGGTCTTTTATTTATGTATTTTCACCGCTGTTTCAGGCTCCCTGGAAACAAAGACAGGCGCCCTCCCTGGCCATCCCATGTTTGTCTTGTGTGTGGCACAAGGACTCAGGCAGAGTTCCGTGTTTGTCATCGAAAGCTACTTGTCTGGTAGGCGAAGTCATTTCCTTGCCTGCCCAAATGAAAGAACTGGGTGTGCAGAGTGGAAGGGCTGTATCGCTTGAATGAGAGAGAGAGAGAGACAGCAGGTGGATGGGCTGATTCTGGAGAAATCTATATAGAAGGACCTGCCCGGCGTGTCCCAGCACCAGCTCTGTCCCTGCACTGTTCGGCGCCACACAGGTTTGACCTTGCAGAGGGGGAGGCTCCCGCAATGCTCAGATGGACAGTAATGACAGAGCGGCAGGCACGGGCTGTGTCGTAATTGCCTTCCTGTTGTCGCCCACGTTTGCCTGGTGCGTGTTCCTGGTTGGGTACCGCTCGTCTCAAGGCCCCTGTCATGCAGCCTTTCAATCACTGTTTTCTCTGACAGTGTCATTTCCGCCAGACCCTGGAGGGAGAACGGCGTAGTCTCGGGGACTGGACTGCCACCACCTGGTCATTAAGCCCGACAGCCCTCCAACTGGCTGCCTTGGAAGACACGCGCCTTTGTCGAGACGGTGCAATGAATGCCCCCCCCCCAGACTAAGCAGCTCCGTGGTGCAGTGCGGCCCCGCATTTCTTCGGAGTGAGGTTAGGCTGGTGGGTGGCCCCGGCGGGCGCTCAGTTAGGGGGAGAGGCCTGGCAAACGGGTGTTGAAGTGTGGTAGAGGAAATATTTTTGTGGAAACCAGAAAGGATGTTTCTCTAAGAATGCCACTTATTCTTTTTACCCTCCAGCAAGAGAGAGAGAGAGAAGCAGAAGTCTTCCAGGCAGGATCTAATTGTCACCTGAAATACAAGGATGAGAGCGGGGAGGTTCGGGGGCTGCTGAGCACAGACAGAGGAGGTGGGAGGGATGGTCCCACTGACCAGTGTCCAATGGCCGGCCGTGGCGGCAGAGAGGATGCTGAGGGTCTGTCCCCACCTCAGGGATCAGAATGCACTCATTTGACAAATGCAGGGGGCTGCTCTGTGCTGGGCACTGTTCTGGCTACTGGGGATATAGCAAGGGCCTTGGTAAGAAAGAGATGGCATTTTTAAATTGAGAATTTGAGGGCAGCTGAGTAAAGGGACTGTTTACAAAGGCATGGGCGGGCTGTGACGAAACCTCAGGGAAATGAGGAGTGCAGCACCCCGCGCTAGTGACAGTTGGGAGCCTTTCCCACCTTTACTCTTGCGAAGGGCAAGGGCAAAGCGGGGAAGCCGAGCCCAGAACCCATGAGAGTAGCTCCAGGGGAGGGCACTGTGGCCCTGGGTAGAGAGTCACAGCCCACCATGCCAACAGGGCAGACACCAGAAGCCACAGAGCTAGGGAGCTCATTAATACAGGTCCTCCCCGCCACCCCTGCCCCAGGGAACAGAGCAGGGAGGAGGGGAGAGTGGCACTCGGACCCGAAGAGGCAAGGGGAATATCCCCAGCACAGTCCCTGCCCTCATGAAGTCTATGTTCTCCTTGTCAGAGACAGACAAACAAGCTGTTAGCTCTAAAACACGTCACCAGGACCTTGACCAATGCCAGCAGCACCTTTGTGCAAATTAGAAAAGCCACCCCCTCTGCAAATAGATGGCCTGTCTTTGAAGTCATGATCAAGGTCAAACTTCTTTGTAGCAGACTTCAAAGACCTCATGGCTAGCCCACATATACATCTCCATCCTTGTCATCTCCTGCTCACTCATTCCCTCTCTGCTCACTCATTCACTCATTCACTCACTCACTCATTCACTCATTCACTCACTCATTCATTCATTCACTCCCTCACTCACTCATTCACTCTCTCCTCACTCATTCACTCACTCATCCACTCATTCCCTCTCTGCTCACTCATTCACTCATTCATTCATTCATTCACTCACTCATTCATTCATTCACTCACTCATTCACTCATTCACTCACTCATTCATTCATTCACTCACTCATTTACTCTCTCCTCACTCATTCACTCACTCATCCATTCATTCTCTCACTCATTCATTCATTCACTCACTCATTCACTCTCTGCTCACTCATTCATCCATTCTCTCACTCACACCTTATCGGACGCCTGCTGTGGGTCAGGCCCGGAGTGTGGGCCATCCTGGACCTCTTCGAGCTCCTCCTGCTTTCTCACGCCTCGGGGCCTTCACAGATCCTATCCCGGCACCAGATACACTTTTCCCTTCACCTCTCACCGGCGAGGTGCTCCCACAGCTCTCGATATGCTCAGTCCTCCTCCTTTGTCACAGCCTTCACAGTGGTAAGCATCCGAGACATTTAGACTCAGTACTTGGAAATTTCCAAAATGCCCCTGAGATACTTGGCCATCCCTTAGAGCGCGCGTGTGAGAGAGGTGGAGTGGGGGACTTCCTGTTGTCCCATTCCACACTCCGAGTCCATCCACGCCCGTTTCAGAGGCACCTTCCGGCCTGCCTCCCCATACAGACCTTCCAGCGACCGCCGGAGCCGGACTTGACTTCCCGTCCGCCCACTTTGTGCACATCTGTGTTTCGCTCACACCTGCATTGTGCCTCCTGTGCATTCTCAACTGTAGCTGCACTTTGTGTTCAGGCAAGGTGTTCAGACTCCTGTCTGCTTACCTTTTAAGTCATTATCCCCTCCAGTGGCTTCCCTGGGTCAGTTCACACCAGTCGTCACCTGTCAAGGTCTAGCATCTCCCACGTGTCAATCATCACCTGCATCTAGATGCAGGTGAATCGCCATGCATTACTATGGCAATTAAATCTTCATCTGATACGTTTGCTCATTTCACTGCAGATACTTCCAAGGAAGATCCAGTAGAAAAAACAGCTCACTGAGGGCCCACTATGTGCCAGGCATTACATGATTATCATGGTGCCTGTTTCACGGATTTGCGACGGGGATGAAATAAGACGCCGACCCACCTCTGCCAAGCTGTCCTGTTCTTTCTCTTTAATCCTGTGACAAACAAAGCCCAGAGCCGTGCTGTGGGTCCTGTGGGCCCCCACTCGACCCTCACGGATGGCAGTGGGGCTGCCAGTGGCTCCGGATGCAAGCCCTGGCCATTCTCGGTCCAGCTCTGTCCTCCTGCCACCTCCCTGGGTACCTGGGCCACAGGGCATTTGGGTACCCTCCACCTGGAAAATGGTGTCTGCTGTATCATCACTTAAGCTTAATTGTGAGCGGCTTGGAGGACACCCCGCATGGGGCGATTTTACACAGGCCTATTATGCTGGCATATGCATCTCATGATCTGTGGCCATTTGCAGACGCAGCTATTTTTAGCTCCCTAACAAAGGTTTGGACCAGCTCCTGTTACTGTGGGTTTGTTTGTTTTTTTTTTCTTCCTCCATTCAGTTCTGGAATTGGCCACTATCTGGTATGACCTCACTAGGCCCAGCTGGTGGTTTCCAGAATGAATGGAGAACTGCTGGATAAAGCGGGCTGTCTGATGACTGTGCCCCCACCCCACCCACCTTGGTCCCAGACCCACTGTTGGCTCTGGGCTGAGCTTGGATTGTTACCCACATCTTAGAGGAGCGGCTAGCCATCGGGTGCAGATTTCATCACGGGGCTGGGCTCTCTGTGCGCGTCCGGCAAGCCCGCTGCCTGCTGCTTTGCCCGTGATGTGATCTAGGCCTGTGCCTTGGAAGTCTGGCCAAAGATGTCGATTTCAGCAACACATTGTCGCTTGTTGGAGGGAGATCAAATTGCAGCCATGTTTTGGGAGGCAGAGGCAGTGTTTTTGTTAAGAGCATGGACAGATCTCGGTTCAAAGTCCATCTCTGACACTTACTAGCTCTATGACAGTTACTTACTTGACCTTTCTGAGCCTCAGTTTATGTGTCTATAAAAGGAGACCGATAACACCACACCTCAAGGTCAATTGAGATACTTAGCACAGTGCCTGGCGGGCAGTAGGCACTCCTTTGTGCCCCCTGACAAAGCGCTCGAGAGCCTGCGTTCACAGCCAGCTGCAGTTGTCGCAGGAGAAAATGGGGAGTGGTAAAGCGGAAATACTTTGGAACCAAAAGGCCTGGGTTTGATTCCAAGTCTTCCCATTTACTAGTTGTGCATACAAGGGGGGCTATGAAGGAATCACAGTAAATAGTTAACGACTCCTACTTCTGGGGTGAGAACTGGTTTGGGCTGACGGTCAAAGGTATCTCAACCTTATTTGTAACATTCAAGGTCAATGTGCTTTATTTTATCATGCGTGCATGTGAAACGCTGGGAGTAAAAAGAAAACATAACTGGTTAGAGTTTCCCAGATTTTCATGGGCCCCACAGACGAGGCCTTCTGATATTTGGGAAGTCATTCTGATTCTACTTCTCTGTCTTTCGTGACTTGGGTTGAATATGTAGGGGTGATCTCCATCTGGCTGGTCTGGTGGCAGCCTGCAGACACTCCCTGGTCCAGAGCCTGGCAGGGTCTTTCTCCAGCCCCAAGTCCTTGCAGCTACGGAGCACCTCCCCATATTTTGAGATGGGGCAGTCGGCCCCACCCCTAGCTACTGGAACCCCACTGCATATAGAATGGCCCCTCTACTGTTGGGAATACACAGGGAAAATCGCTGGAAGGATAGGAACCTAGGGAGGGTTGAGAAGGACCCAACAGAGCCAGCCTCCTGAGATGACTTCTGCCTTCTACTTAGGTTAGTCAACTCCCCTGAGTTATTTAAGAACAAAGTGTGGGAGCTGAGGCCGCTCACGGCCTCCACGGCCCCAGCCAGTGATGGAGTGAGCGCTGAGACGGTCCCAGGGCCTGACTGTTTCTGCCCAGCGTGGGGCTCCTGCAGTGGGCAGCCTTTGCTCTGGAGCTCTCTGTCTGGCTGTCTGAGACTGCACTGAGGTCTGACCTCTTCACGGATTCCACTCAATCCCCCTTCTGTCCCTCTGTCCCAGGTGCTGGACCTCATCACAGAGGGTCTGAAGGCTTTCCTTGCTCAATCCCCACCGCCTTTTCAACCATCGCATGCATTAACCCCAACACACCTCTTGTCCTCATTACTATCTCAACAATGGGGGTCATTGCTGCTTCCCAAAGTCACCCAAACGAACACGGCCCCCTGCGTTCCTCTGGTCGCAGTGAGCCAGCGTCTTTATTCTGGTTTATCGGATACCTGCAGGTATTCCTGGACAGGCAGGACGGGAGGAGGCAGGCACCCCCTCCCCCGCCCCATGGTATAAGGCAGCTTGGGAAACCCCAGTCTTCTGCTTGGAGAGGGGTCGCTCAGGGAAGCTTGACTGGGGTAGCAGCAAGTGGGTTTCCACCAAGGCGGCCATGCTTTCTTAGTTATTAATGAAACACAGAGAGGACATGTGTCCAACACACAGCTCTGGGTGGAGGAGTGGGGTGTTCAGGCCGTGTTCGTGGTGTAATTTGACCTTTCCGTCTGATTACCACTTTGCTCTTTTCACCAAAGGAAAGCCAAGAGCAGAGGTATTTTTAAGAAACAATAGTCAAGTTAATTAGGCGGCTCTCCATTCGCCAGACTTTACATTAAGAACTCTGAGGGAGGCGGTGGCCATCGCAGGAAGGAGCTGTAGACTTGATTCATTTTGAAAACTGGCCCCTGGGCTTTTTGGGCAGTGCCCCCCACCCTCACCCCTCACTGCATTCTGCATGCACCAGGAGTACATGAAATTTAAATGACATCAAAGCCACTTCCCTGCACAGCCCCATGGCTGTGCCTGCTGCTGAAAAATGTCTTTGTCCTGTGCAGGGAGCTGGCTGTTCAGGTCAAGGAAGGACACTCCTTCCCCCCACTCCGTAAGCCCTCACGCCATTATTTGGATTTTTGGAAATCAAACACAGCCCTCAGCGAGCTGCCCACAGAAAGCTCATGCAGGGCCTCGTGGACATGCTTCACCTGCATCAGCATGTCCTGTGATGGCTCTTGCGAGGGAAACGGTCAGGAGGCAGGTGGGAACGAAACACGGCGTACTCGCTCGTGAGAGTGACTGTGTGCGCGGTGACCGTGCCCACCTCCTTCCCAGCTCGGTGCTCAGTGACGTCACGTCGGTCACTGGAAGCTAGTCACAGCGGGAGTATTTACACCACAGAAATTGGTGAGCAATGCAAACTGGGGTTTTTTGTTTTTCCCAGAGAGCTGGTCAACATCTACCAGCACGTCATTGGGGCAAAGACTTCTGTCCGTGTAAACCCATCCCTAAGATGTCTTATTCCTAAACCCCGCCATCCCTTAACTGCATTTGTCATCACACCCTTTCCCTCCCAGATTGTACTCATCTGTGTACCGGGTGGGGCAAAACAAGTTTATAGTTGTGAGTACGCAGAACACTGAGCTTATTCTTGTGTTATTATCTACTAATTACTATGTCATTTTCTGTATGAACGACTTTAAACCTATTTTGCCCCACGTTGTATTTATTCTTTCTATAATGTTTCCTTTCCTAGCTCTGCCACCCACCACCTCTGAAGTTGGGAAAGTTAGTTAACCTTTCTGTTGCTCAGTTTTCTCATCTATAAAATGGGGATTATAAGAGCTTCAGAGCTTATAGGGTAGTTCCTTCATGGTTGCCATGGAGGAATGGTATAATGCATTGTAGTTAATGTTCTAACATAGCTGGTCCTCATAAGAACCCAGGGACACAGGTATTATTAGCCACATGAGGAAGGTGAGTGAGCCCCAAGATTTTAAGTAACTGGATGAGAGTGTCACAGCCAGTAAGGGGCAGAAGTGGGATTGGAACTCGGGGCTTTTGGGGATTCCGAGGCCTGTGTCTAACCATCGCACTCATCTCCCTCTGCAGCGCCCGTCTTCCCCCTCTGGCACCTGAGCTTTCCATCGTTCAGCCATGAGCAAGCACAGGTGCTCTGCCGGGAGCAGAGAAAAGATGAAGTTTTCCTCATTTCCTTCAAAGAAACCTTTCTTGCCTCAGCTAGAGAGTGAGAAAGGAACTGGTTTAAGTTCATTTGGAATTCCAAGTTCATTACCCACGTCCTGAAAGCCTGTCTAGATGACAAATGTAATGTGAAAACTGTAGTCTGTCACCCACGTTTGGTCTCTGCGATGTCAGGACTGGTATGTTTCAGAAGCATCTGAATGGCTTGAAAAGGGGCCAAGCCAAGCTTTTCTGAATGAGAACTTGTGAAAACAAAGGGGAACCCCTCTTTTTACAGATGAGCAAACCGAGACCTCCAGAAAGAAAACACTTTGTCTAAGGTTACATGGATTTTTGGTGGCAGAGCTGGGGTCTTGTAAAGATTCAGGAAAAAGGGAAAAAAGACACACTCTAAGGAGGGCTCTTGGTGGTGAACTGGGCTCAGATAACAAAGCAGAGCCTAGCAGCCATTTCTGCACAGGGGCCTTCATGCAAACTGCACTTCACAGAGAAGCCTCTGCACTACGCTCCCTGCCTCTTTGCTAAACTGCCTGCCTGCACTGTTTCTACCCTCTGAGCCAGCCCTTATAAAGGAGTTCCTGGAATCCTGTTTCAACCAATAGGACTGAGCAATCCTATTTCAACCAATCAGAACCGGGCATCTCTTACCAATTAGAGCAGTGCTATTTTGACAAATGCCTTTGGACCAATCAAACTGTGACAATACAGAGTCCCGATTTGCATGAAGATGGACCAATCAGGGACCAGGGCAGGGCCTTCTGTCCATATAAGCCAGCTCCCCTCTGGCTCAGGGAGCTCCATTTCCCTTTCCACCAAAGAATAAAGACTGTGTCTCCCTGGCTGAGCTGAAACACTGCACATGTCTCACCAGAGTAGAGTGCAGCAGACCGTGGTGGAGAGGAGCGGACCAGCGCTGTGCAAAGCAGACTGGCACAAAGCAGAGCAGACCTAGCCCCGGAGAAGCCTGGCCCCAGGGCCACCTGGCCCCAGAGCCATTCTACAGCTGTGCTGTTCCACAGCCATGCTGTATCTCAACTGAGCTGTTTTGCACCGAATCGAGTTTCCTTCTTCATCACACCCCAAATTGGGGATTCTTGTTGGCCTTGAATTGATGCCAATGGCTATCGACTGACAGTCAATAAACTCTCATCAGTGTGGTTTCAAGCCCACCACACTGCTTGACTTGGGCAGAAATTGCCTACTATGGTGCCAGACACATGGTGCCAGACACATGGTGCCACATGAATATGCATATCGTGAGTGGTTTGGGAGCAAGCTTCTCGTGAAAGTGCCTTCACTCTGACAAGCAGGGCTGGCCTGATGAACCCCCCCATCTGCCGATGAGGGGACTGGGGCTCAAAGAAGGTAAGTGACTTGCCCAGGATCACAAACATGAACGAGATTGGAGCCCAGCTTTGTTGTAGCTTGATTGGCCACAACCACCTCCTCTTAAGCACCAGGATAAGAACCACAATTGTTTATCGAGTGCAGATTATGTGCTAGACCTTTCATGACTAGAAAGGAATTGGAGGTATAGTCTGAGCACCGCACTTCGTGCTGGGGAGTTAAAATTGCTCTGGGGCGGGGGCAAGATCAGTCACTTTGCGTGCATGTCAGTTAAGTTTGCTCTGCAACTTAAACGTGACATTTTCCCCTCTGCCTGATTCCAAGTTTCCCAACATTCGTGTGCGATCATCACAATCTGTGGTGGTATCCATGCATCACCTCTTTTACTGTTAATATTTTTCTCTACAGCGACGTTAAGCCAAAAACTATACCTACTTTAGTTTCTGCCTAAGCAATAGTAGCCATGATGCTGTGCCTTCGAAGTTCTCATTAGAGTGTTCCTAATGCACCATCAAAATTGCCATGTAATTATTAACATATAAGATCATCCTGTTTACCCCTGGTGGCTTGTATCGCAAACTTTAGACAACATGGCCTGGGTACTGTGTGAGATCTATGTCGTGCCTGCTGACAAGGTGGAAGGGTACAAGCACCAAGGTGTCTCTTAGAGTGGGGATTCTAGGCAGGATGCTGAAGACTTTCAAGAAGAAGATTAGGTTCAAGGCACTGCCTGACTTCCGTGGTGTGGAGGGCTCTTCATGTGTCAGTTAAATGTCTAAGTTTTCTCAGATGACGGTCTCTTGATTTATGTTCCCCTGCAACCCTGGAGGTCGTGGCAATGCGAGGATGTCTCCTGGTCGCCACACTCCTTATGCGTGAGTTCTACACCGCACAGCCTCTTGAAAGATTGGCATTATACCCCAGCTTCACAGATGAGAGCTCAGAGGGGCACAGAGGCACAGCTAGCAAGGTGGGGAGCCCAGCTGCCAGCCAGGTTAGCTCAACATCAGAACTAGGCTCTTAAATATTGTGCCCAGCCAGCATCCTGGCCCCTGTCCTGATGTCACCTCCCACCTTGGATCACTAGATCCGGGGGGATCTCGGTGGGGGGACCATCACAGGAACTCAGCACAAACACATTTCAATTCTGGATGTAAGGTTGTGGCTTTTGGAGTCTTCCCAGAGGCAGGGAGGTGGACCTGGCGGGTGCTACAGGAGGGACGGGAAGAATGTCAAGGCAGTCTCCTTTTTGAGGTCTAGAGGCAAATCCACTCCTGAAGAGATGAATGACCTTGGGGATGCTGGGGTTTGTTTTAGAAAATCAAAGTGGCAGCTTAAGAGAGCTGCTGAGCTCTGACAGTGGGAAAACCGAGGCTCAGTAAAGTCAAGTACCTTGACCAAGATTTTATAGCTTGTAAGTAGCAGACCTGGGATTCTAATGCAGGTCTGACCAGGAAGGAAGTTGTTTTCCTGACATGTAGGTCCTTCCTTCCTTCACTCCATGACTGTTTATTGAAGTCAGGAGTGAAGGAAGAAGGACTTCCTTCCTTCTTCTGGAAGCTGCTCTGTCTGGGCCTTCTTGATGTGAGCCTCTCCACCCCCTGCTCCTACCGAACACAGACATCCCTTGGTGGCAGAGCAGGGGCAGTCCTGCATTTTTTTGTTAATTACCTCAAGTATTTATTTTTGCTGATATAGACGCAACCTCATGATCTTGCTTTCCTAAAGATGGAATCAGTTCCCCAGTGACATTTCTTCTTAATGAAGAAATATGAGGAAGTTTCAAGACATGGAATCAGGCAGGGGGGGCCAAAGTGCCCAACCTGTAGGTGCTAGGACTCCAGCTGGTTAAAAGCTGCCCACGTACTTTAAACCACTTGTAAAGTGAGTGTGTCGGCAAATGCCCTCACCACTTCCAGGCTCATGTTATTATTACCTACTGCACCCCACCCTTCAAGTCCCAGGCCAACGGTGGGATGTCAGAGGTAGACGTCGCTGAGATGGGCAGGGAGGAGCAGAATACTCTGCCCACAAGACCCCTTTACCTGGATTTCAGAACCCTCAAGTACAGTCTTAAGGAGCTCTGTCCAAGTGAACCTTCTGTCACCCATCCAACCGTGAGTGTGTTTGGGGTTGTTGCCCTGTAAATGAGGCACAAGATGTCACCTTTGTGACAGACTTGTTATCTCAACCCAGTGTGATATCCTGGCTCCATTCCCAAGCCTAAGTGACCATGGCCATTCATTATTATGACAACGTAGACCATGGTCCCAGATGTGGAGCATACCATGGGCGTGCCAACTGCCTGATGTTTGGCTACTTTACCGAGACCTTTACAACAATGCATGCTTATATTTGACATGCTTTCCTTAATGCATTACGGATGGTGTGGGTTGGGGAGAAATTGAGCTTTAAGAGTGGAGATTGCGTTGTCTGAAACGATCTAAGTGCAGGTTGGGGCGTGGGGTGGAGGCAGGCGTCGGGCGGGTTTCAGCAGCTTCAGGCAGTCTGGACAGGGTGAGTGACCACGGTTTCTGACGGGGTCCCAAGGTCGGGTCTGGCCTGGGCTTGCCCGGTAGAGAGGGCTGTGTCCTCATCCCCAGGCTGACTCGACCCTTTTGTATTTCCTGCCTGGACCTTGAAGGCATTTAAATCTGAAATCCCTGCTTTCAGGAAGTGGATTAAGAGACCAGCATCTACACAGCGGAGGCACTTACTGATGCCCTTGTGGCTTCCGGGTGCCCATTTCATCACATTCATTCACTCGATAACCATTTACTGGCCCCTCCTCTGTGCCCTGGTGCTGGGCGCCAGTGCGGGAGAGGACAATAGTGATTAACACTCAGTGGTGGTTACTACTTGCTTCAACACTGATCCATTTATCCTCGTAAGGAGCCCCTCAAGTTAAGCACTAGCATGGTCCCCCTTCTGTGGGTGGTGATGCCGAGGCTCAGAGAAGCAAAGTAACTTGCCTGTAGCGGCAGAGCTTGTGAGGCCGTGCCCTTAACCAGCACACGTCACTTTTCTCTGGCTAGCCTGATTTGGTGGGGAGCTTACATGAGCTTTCAAGGATTCGTCTGGCTTCAAGCTCCTGCTGTCTTCTGAATCTCACCTGCACTGCAGATTTGAGAAATACAGTGTGATGCAAGGGTTTGTTAACCCAGTAGAAATGGACTGCTTCTCCCGCCCACCGAGGAATGCCATTTGTCAGCCCTCTGTTTGTCACTTTCACCCCTTCCTAGGCTTCAAGAGGAGCGTTCGGCTGTGCGTTGTAAATCTTTTTAGCACTTTCCCCGGTATCTTTCCAAATATGGCGACTTCTGAGGCCTGGATTTAGCGTCTGCTCCTCCAGCGGAGGCAAGAAAGGCCCCATATAAGGTCACGTCTGTGTAGTTTTCATATCCTTGTACAAGCCTGCCGGCCTGGCTTTACCTCCCGATTCCCTATCTCTGCAGCCTCGGAGAGTTGTCAGCCGAGAAGTCGGGGTGTGCTGGGAGTCGACAATTCACCCTTCCCCAGTTCTTTCTTTGTTCCCAAAGAGAACAGGTTTTGTCTTTTCCTCCATCTTTTTTTTTCCTTCTCCTCTCAGCTATTAATTACGAAAAGCAA
This sequence comes from Tonatia bakeri, assembly GCA_004024845.1. NCBI lineage: Eukaryota > Metazoa > Chordata > Mammalia > Chiroptera > Phyllostomidae > Tonatia > Tonatia bakeri. The sequence continues at coordinate 149,971 of PVIA01003411.1, forward strand.
GAAAGAAGAAGAAAGAGGGAAAAGAATGGCCAAGTGATTGGGATAACACCGGTAGAGGAGGAGGAAGAATTAGCGCAAGTCAGATTTGGGATATGGAAGAGAAATGGCAAGTAAGTGAGGTTAGCCAGGACGGAGGAACAGGTGTAGCCCCGGCCACGTTAATTAAGCACAGGCAGTCTCCATGGAAACCCAGGTTGGGCACACTTATGAACTTGTGTTAATGACATGGAAATCTCCGCGCTGGAAAACGGTGCTTTGGCCACCACGATGGACTCCCACAAGTCAAGGCTTCAGCCGCCACTGACGACAAACCAAGTTTCAGGTGGCTTCTCTCATGGTTGCCAACTCCTAAGTGCAGAAGTCTGAAGGCGTAATTCTTTATTGGTTGGCAAAGAGACGCTGTGCATCACCCTCTCCCCCACCCAGTCCATCCCATCAGCCCCCTGGACCTCCACATGATCCAGCAGGGAGAAAGTTAACAGCTAGTCCAGAGTCCCTGCCTAGTGACTGCCAAAAATCTTACTATCCTTCGCTCATCCTCCGCTGTTACTAGAATGGAAAAGGGAGGCTCAGGTAACTAGCTCCAGGCTGTACAGCTTTATAAAGTGGCAGATTTGATGCCCTGACCAGTGGATCAGTTGATTGGGCATCATCTTGCACCCCCGAAGGTCGTCAGTTTGATTCCCAGTCAGGGCATGTGCTTGGGCTGTGGCTTTGCCTCAGGTCAGGGACAAATGGGAGACCGCTGCTTCTCTCCCTGTCCTTCTCCCTCCCTTCCCTTCTCCCTAAAATAAATAAATAAAATCTTAAAAAAAAATAAATGAAGTGGCAGGTTTGGGGTTTGAACCCAGGCAGTCTTGCTGAGCTCCTTCCTCCCCGTCCCCCCACTCCTCCCCTTCCTGCTCCTTGTTCAGCATCTTTATTGTGATATACCGTACGACTCACATACCATGATTCATCCATTAGAATGTCAGTTCAGTGGTTTTTATTATATTCACAGACATGTGCAACCACCACCATCGTCAATCTTAGGGCATTTTCACTGGCTCAAGAAGAAACTCCTTAGGTATCAGCCCATTATCCTATAGTCTCCCAGCCTTTGGCATCCGCCAATCTTTCTGTCTCTATAGATTTACCAATTCTGGACATTTCATATAAGCAGACTGATACGAAATGTGTCCCTTTGTGTCTGGCTTCTTTCCGTGAGCAGACTGTTTCCAAGGTTCATCCGTGTTGTAGCATGTAAGGGACTTCATTCTTTTTCATGGTCAAGTAATATTCCGTCACATGGATCTGCCACACCTTGTTTATCCATTGGTCAGCTGAGGGACACTTGGGCAGAGCCCACACGTCAACCTCTACATCAGTTGACCTCTATTGAAGGTCACAGTTAAGGGCAAACTTGGGACTCAGACCTCCAGGTCTGCTTTCTTAGCTCACAGATACCAAAGTGGATCTCTCGTCTACGTTGTTGAGGAAACCTGGGCAGCTCCTATACTGCAAACACAGAGTGTCAGCAACTCCAGGGTAGCCGAGTGTGGGGTTGTCACGTAGGAAAAGAAAACTGCGAGGGACCATGGTGGAGCCGGGGGAAGATGAAAACTAGAGGGTTCTTTCTGGAGAGACAGAAGGCTCTTGTGCACCAGGTGAGGGACGGACCTACTTCAGGCTTTTTAACTGCTCTGTGTCTGTTTCCTCGTCTATAGTAGAGAGATGACAAGAGTATTTAACCCTTGAGGGTTGTTTGGAGGATAAATGAGTTCATGTTTTGTACAAGTGGGTGGACTAGTAGCACCTGGCCCATAGGGAGTACGGCGGGAGAGTGTGCAGTCTCTTCTATTATTCCCGAGGGGCCGTCTCCTGGGGTGGCCCACCTCAATCCCACAGGTGCATGGAGGTGGGTCCCTGGACACCCTGTTTGTCTAAGAGGCAGACCCTCCCGCCCCACGTCTTTGCTCCGGACCACATTCTCTGCCGTTGACTTCCTGTTCTCCTAAGCGGTGAGCAGAGAACGCTTCCTGGGCAATGAAAGCGTCACGGGGAGCGCTCCTATTTGGATGTAATTCCCTTTTATGGGGATGTTAGGTTCTCTCTGATGACTCAGTTCCTCGTGGGGCACCCCACCCCACATCCCCGCTCCCCAGAGCACCATTTCTCTGTCTGCATGGGAGTGGGGTTTCTCAGGACCTCCCGCCTGAGAGAGCTTGTCCTATGTCCCACCCTGTCATTGCCCTGATCCCTCTGCTCTGCGAGGTGTAGATGTAGGACAGAGCAAAGGTCAACATCAAGGGCTTCCTTGACCAAGTCACTGAACCTTTTTATCCTCAGTTTTTCCATCTCTGTAATGGGGATAATGAGATCGCCTCCCTTCTGTATCTGTTGGAGGATGCAATGAGTGAGCTTATGTGACAGACCTCAATGTAATTGGCCTATAGTGTCCATCTCTTAGCTGTTACCGTTACTGCGAGGCCAGGACCCCCTGTGGGAGGCCTGGGTCTCTTAAACATTGTGATCTCAGCCCCAATGCCCTTCACTTAGAAAGCAGACGAGGGCACCTGCAATTTGTGAGTTTGCTGGAGAGCGACAATCTCTGATCTCCGCTGGCTGCCTGGAGCCTGCCTGTTTCCCATCAAAGCGAGGCTCCGCCGGCATTCTCATCACACCCCCAGTTACCACCATGTATTTCCGTGTAAAGGGGAGCCAGTTACATGCAGACAACATCAAATATGAAAGCTCCCTGCGACGCTCTCATTGTTCGGGCAGCGTGCTCTGCTCGCTGCTTCGGAGGACGGGGAGGCATTGGCCCTTCTGTTTGTCTCACTTCGGTGAACGGATAGATCCCCTGCCCTGCGCCGCGTAAACACCTCTTAGTTTCCTCTGATCTCACAAAACACATGCACAGTCCACTCGTACGATGCGGTATTGTGAGGGCAGAGAGGGTAGGATCTGACCGATTTGGAAGCGGTGTCTCTTCAGGTATATTTTTAAGCCATTGAGGAAACACAAACAATGTGCTAAAGTGTTTCCTTTTCTTAGACACTTATTCATGAATGAGTAGGTGTGCATTTTAAAATGTTCATTGTGTGCCAGATGAGCTGATGTTTCTCTCAACAGGTGAATGGATAAACGTCTTCTGTCTCTTTCTCTCCATGTCCCCCGAAATCAGTCTGGCCGGGTGGCCTTGGGTCCAGGAGGAAGCATGAGCGTAGGAGCAGACAGAACTGGGTCCAGATCTGCACTGACCCCCTGATGGTGTCACCTGGGACAAGTAATCTCAGCCTCCTGGAGCTTGGCCTCCGCATTGGTAAACGGAGCTTGTTACACTCCTCATGGCTGTTCTGAGGATTAAGTGAAATAATGTATCTTTCAAAACACCTATTGCATCTCTCTCACCGTGTCTATTTTCAACCATGTACTAGTTTTGTCTGCCTTCCATGTCCACCGAGTTTTCTGTTACACCTCAGGGCCAGGCTCAATCCTCACTTTGTTCACTCCCGGGCATCCCTGATTCTCATCTCGAAAGCTCCTCCAGGGAGCGTTCCCCGAAGCCCAGGACTGAACTAGACGGCCCTGCTGTTTGCTCCCCTGACAACCTGCGCTCGCCTTTCTGCAACACTCGTCTGCTTGAAATCACTTGTCTGACACGGACCTCCGGCTCTAGGGCTTCCACGGGGGTGGGGACTCTGCTCCGTGCGCCAGGATGTATTTCGACTGGAAGCTGTGCCAGTAGATGTCTCAGAGCAGTTCCAGTACTAAAAAGAACGGAAAACTGGAACCAACCCAAAGGGCCCATCGACGGGTGGATGGATGAACACTGACGTACTCATACGACGGAATGCGGTGCAGCAGAACAGGGGACCACGTGCTGGTGTGCCCAGCCACACGGATGTGCCGCGGAGGCCTGCTGAACAGAAGGAGCCAGAGGCACAGGAAGAGTTTATCCTGTGGGATTCCATTCACAGGTTTCTCCGTGACTCTAAGGGGTGGGTCCTCATCTTCAGAGTTTCTCGGAACTGGGGAACCTCTTGGTATGGATTGTTCTGCCTCCTGAGCCCTGGAGGGGAATTCTTTGGCCTGCAGTCTCCCTGTCCGTGAAAACAGAGGCAACGTCTGGGTGCCTCGTGACGTGGCTGAATCAGCAGTACCAGCCCGCCAGTAGAGCCACGCTGTCCATGCGGCTGTGCCATCTCTGCCTTGAACCCGCTGGGCCTTTGTGCATCTACTTTTCTAGTTTTTATTCACTTGAAGCCTCTACTGGGCTTTGTTGAGAACCAGGCTTTGCAAAATGAAGGCATTCGCTGCAGTGCCATTCCCTGCTCTCCATTAATGAATTGTAACTCAATGTCAAGTTCATTATCAAAACACCCCCCTCCATTTGCCTGAAGCCCTATTCTGTGTGGATAGCTAGAAAGAAAGCCTCCCTTTTCTTTGTTAGAGCAGAAAAGCGAGCCTTCAGAAAAATGGCAATTTATGCTGGAAAACCCCCACACACCCTTAACGGAAACTGCATGAATGGCTGTCCTGTATGTCATTTGCATCTGGAGACACCCTCATGCTCATCTGCTTTGGGTGTAAAACATGACCTGGGCCACTCCGTTATCAATCCCGTCTAGCAACCTATTTGGCCAAAGTACAAAATTATAGAACAGCCTCTGTTACAATCCAAGGCAGATGGAAGAACCCAGACGATACCACGAGTCTTCGGGATTGGACGGCTGAGCAGTCGGTCTGAAAGGCTGTCTAGAGGGTTTGCTTTGTCTTTTGAAACAGGTGAAATTGTTACAATAGTTAAAGAAGCTGAAAGGAAGTGTAGGAAGAGATAACAAATATTAAGTGCCATAGTACAAAGGGGAAGAGGTGGAGAAAGACAGGGAGGAGGAGGAAGAAGGGAGAGTAAGAGGAAGGAGGGGAAGGGGAAGGAGGAAAGGAGGGGGAGAGAGAGAGGAAGGCAGAGAGGAAGAATGAGTTTCTGATTTTTGCTGCCTCGGGGCTGGCTGCTAGGGGTGCCTGACCTCTGACCCCCACCCCTGCCCCTTCACTAAGGCCCCTCCCGTGGATTAAATGCAGGTCTTTAGAGTGGCCATCTCCCCTCACAGGTGGACAAGGGACAAAAGGGTTTGGCTTCCTTTCAAGCGAATTTGCAGTAGGACCACGTTCAACATCAGAAAGGAAGGAAAGGGGCACTCTGTCTTGTCAGGAACCATGAAGTGGCTGATTTGATGCCATTTCTGTGGGTGTGCATGACATCCGCCCCCGGAATGCTCCTGTGGCCTCTGAGGCGCTCACGAGGCTTTGGCACTAAGCAGGACCCAGCCGTAGGAGCGCGGCCGGCACTGGATTTGGGCGCGTGAGAGGGAAGCCGAGAGGTCTCCGTCCGGCTAGTGTTGGCGGCTGGAGGGATCGCACAGAAGGAGAGAAATGGTCTCTGGGGCCAGACCGACCTGCTCTTGAGTCTCGGCGTCTTTATCGCACAAGACTCTCTGTCTCTGAGCCTCGGTTTTCTTATCTGCAAAGTGAAGGTGACCACACCTTCCTCACGGGGTTGTTGTAAGGACTCAAGGCAACGTTTGTAAATCACCTGGTACAATGAACCCTCAGTAATCGGCTCAGAAGGAGACAGACCAACAGGTGGGACAGGACAGGCTGAGGGGTCCAGATCGCATGGGCCTCACGCTCCAGGTAGCTCTAGGAGAATACCCCCCGCCGCCCCCGCTGCCCCCTGCTTCTTACCACTTCAGAGTCTACAGTTGTTCGTATGGAAAAAGACAAAATGCAAATAAATAATATGATAAGTAATAACACAAGAATAAACTATGAACCTACTGTTGCCCACCCCTGTATGTATATGAGTATACGTGTATATATATATATATGTGTGTGTGTGCATATATAGAGGGGGGGTAGGATTTGTGAAGCCATTTCTTTAACGCTAGCTGCTGGGATGCTTGGAACCCTACCCCACAGGAAGAAGGATGCTTCACCCCTCACTTCAAACCAGGTGAGAGAGGAGCCTCCTTCGTGAGGCTTAAAATGTGGTCCCTGCAGCTGGGGTATGGGGGGCGGGGGCTGGGCTCCGACCCCCTCCTGGAAAACCAGGAGGACAGAGGCAGGCTGCGGAGTGCTTCTGGGACAAGGCAGAGAGATGGGGACTAGCTGGTGCTTGTCTTCAGTGGCGTGTGGAGCCTGGGGACAAGCTGGGACACCCCGGCAGGGCCATCAGCCTGGGACTCTCCCAGGAGAGGCCTGGGAGACCCCTGTGTTGGGAGTCTGGGTGGGGCAGACTACTGGGTGGTAAACCAGACTCTGCTGGTCAGTGGGTGCAGGACTGGGATAGATTGGAAGGCTGTGCTGGGGCGCTTCCGGGGAGCTGACACGAGTGCCTCTGGGAGAAACAAGTACGAGGCATGTCGTGTAGCACGTGACGTCTGCAGTTGACACTGCCGCATGACATACAGGAAAGTCGCTAAGAGAGTACATCCTAACAGTTCTCCATGCGAGGGCCGTTATTTTTCTTTTTATTGCATCACCTGAGATGACGATGATCACTGAGCTTATTGCAGTAATCACTTCATGACCACTTCACGAGTCAAACCGTGGTGCCGCATACCTTGAACACACACGGTGACACATGTCACTTATGTCTCAGTACAACTGGAAAATGCTTAAAGATAAGAATAAAACCAATGTTTAGGGAGGGCTGGTGACCTCACAGAGAAGGAAATGGCCTACAGGGGAAAGAACTGGCTTTAGACATCTGCCGGTCCCGGGAGAGGAGAGACGTTGCGTGACGGCACCAGTAGGGACCTGCCAGTGCCCCTTATGGTCCCTCCAGGCAAATAGCGAGGAAGCCGAGGGGAGGGGGACACGCCCTACCCTCGGCCCCACTGCCATGGCAGGTGGCCAGCATGAAGCCATCCTTAAGGGGCAGGAGAGGGGGCACACTCTTCTCCTTGAGGAAGGTTGAAGTGCTGCTTCATGTATTATAATATCTGGGATCATCACTTCCCATTTCTGCATCACAACTCTCTCTTGTGACTTAGACTGTGAGTCCAGCTGCCGCCCCAGGAGAGGCACTGGGCACCGCTTTTCTTAGCAGGCACCAGAGGAGAGGTTCCCCCACTGAGCACATTTGAATGGAGCAGTGAGAGGCCAAGATAAATTCTAATGTTGACTGGATCCCAGGCTTCGTTCATTGAACAGGTTACTTCTGTGGCTGCGAACACTGCGGGCAATAGGACGGAGGCTGCGTGTGGTTTTTGGCAGCGGGCTGGAGAGGACTGAGGGTCGTCCAGTGGAGTGTTTGTCTGTTTCTGACTTCAGGAACTTCTGGGCTGAGTGAAGTGTCCTTGAAACACCCCCTGGACTTTGACCTTGGGGAGCGAGGACAAGCCAGAAGTGAGGGGACTTTGGGATGCAGTCAGGATTTTTCTTTTCTTCCCCACAGCCCCTTAAAGTAGGTGGTTGTTCTTCCTTATGCTCTTCTTTTGGGAGCAGGGAGTATATTTTCCCTCAGCCCACCCAGCCCCAGAAGGAGTCGGGCTTGCTTTGTTAAGTAATACATAATGGTTAAAAATGGGGACCTTGCAGGTTGACCCAGCTTGGATTCAAAGCCAGATGGTCCGCAACTAGCTGTGGGACTCCAATCAAGTTATTTGACCTCTCTTAGCCTCAGTTTTCTCACCCGCAAAATGGGGTTAATAGTGCTTATCTCCTGGCATTGTAGAGTGCATGGTTTTGGATAATTTCCATAAGGGCACACATAATGTATATGTATAATGTGCAATCTAGTTAATTTTAAAACATCCACGTCTTTTTTAACCTCATGGAGGATACAAAAGCATCCTTCACTTTGCTGTCCCCAGGATGACTTTGAAAGAATGATGATTCACAAGGAAATAGATATGTGTCTCAACATTACACCGTCATTTTTTTTTTAGCAAAAAAAAATGTTGGCATTACACATGACAGAACATGGGGGATGCACATAAAATACCAAAAGGCGGAAAAGCATTAATCATAAATCAGACTCAGTTATTGTTCTGAGTCCCGTCTTTCTGGATATCATCTTGATGTCTTCATTTGCAGGTGTGAAAACTCAGCCTCAGAAAAGCAAAGCAGACAGGCTGAGAAGCAGCAGCCGGACCCTGGAGTGACCCATGGCCCAGGTGCCGAGTCAGCCCTGATATGAGTTTCTCTGGTCAGCCCAGAAAACTCAGGACTTGTCTTTTATTGAAACAGTTTCAATCCCAAGCCCTGGAATTGCAGGAAAAGGGATACTTATTGGCTTAGGGCAAAAAGGGAAAAGGCGGGTAGGGTGCTGTTTGGGGTTACAGAACCATCCAGACTGCATACCCTGGTGCCCGTGCATGCCGCCCTCCCCGACCCCTGGCACTTTTCCTTCCCCTCAGAGGATGCCAGATTCACATCCTCTCCAACCCCTTGCTACCTGTCCATAAGCATCACTTCCTGCATTTGGAAAGACCTCTTTTAAAAGGTCTAGAAATACCAGAGAAGCAGTTTGATTAGCAGAGGATAAGATCAGCTATTTAGCAATAGCAACAGAGGCGACAGTCGTGTGCTAATTGCCTTGTGGGCATTTTCTTCAAGGGCTCTTGGAAATGCAACATTTTCATCTTGTTACCCTTTTGGCTGCCTTCTCCTGAATGCATAAAAATGATCAGCACGTGAGTTATCATCTCTGGAAATGTCAGCATGTAAATGTTGTAATCTTGATATTTGGGCGCCAATGGCTTCCCTCCCTGAGTGGAAATAGGAAGAGATAACATTTAATGAGCACTTGCTGTGTGCCAGGGGCTGTCCCTGGCATTATCTCAAGGATCCTCCCAACAGCCCTTCAAAACCAGAAGTCATTATTTCCCTGTGGGAGACGAGGAAACTGAGGTGCAGAGAGTAACTTGCCCAAGGTCACATACATGGTAGGTTTGGGGGTGGTGTCCATTTCCAGGGAGTGCCCACCATGTGCTGGGGATATGCCTGTGATTAAAGCAGGTGTGGCTCTTGTCCAGATGGAATTCACAGTTAACGGAAGGATGCGCTGTTGCCCCACTGTGTGTGTGGAGCTGTCCTTGACCCTGAGGCTAACCACCTGAGAACATCAAACTGCCACCTGGTGCCAGCCACCGTGCTAGGCTCTGGGGGCAGACTCATGAGCGAGGCATGATGGTCCTCTCCCTCAGGGAGCCCCGTGTCTAGGGTGGGGTTGGACAAAGAAATAGGCAATTATGATGCATGGATTTTTTTTTTTTTGAAGAAAATAAAAGATACAGTGGGTCAGAGCCTGGACTCAGACTAAACCCATTTAACTAGCTATTTGTCCAAATTACTGAACCCAATTAAGCTGTTTACAACGATCAGCATCTCGGCCAGAAACTCATTCCTCATTAGTGGGGCCTGTCTTCCTCTCTGTTTTATCTGGCAGGTCTTGGCAGTGTACTGACCCAGGATCAAAACAGGCCTTTCTTAGAAATGTGACTTTGATGAGAAATGGCTTATAAATCTTCATTGGAATGAGCATAATTGAGAAAGATGAGTCCCAGCCTCACACAGAGTTTCCCCCGCCCCATCCTTCACTGGGTTTCTCTTCCAGAGAAGCCCACGGGCACGTTTTACGAAGAGCTTAAGAAGATCCAAATGTCCTTGCCCGGGGTCACGGGCACAGTCACATCCTTGTTCGTGTTGCTGACAGCTAAAACCGTCAGATTTCCCTTTTCTGCCGGAGACTTTCAGATCTGCTCTTTAAAATCACTCCCACAGGCTTGTGTGTTGCCCCTTCTTACAGCAGGCAGCCAGGCTGCTCCTGAGCTTGCAGGGTGTCCCGCCCGCGGGCCGCATGTGGCCCAGGATGGCTGTGAGTGTGGCCCAACACAAACTCGTGCATTGACTGAAAGCATCATGAGATTTTTTTGGTGAATTATGTGTCACAATGTATGTCATGTGTGGCCCAAGATAACTCTTTGCCTTCCAGCGTGGTGCAGAGACGCTAAAAGTCTGGACACCCCTGGAAAGGCGCTGACTGGTTAGTCAGGCCTGGATTCAAATCCCTTCTCCATTGGCTTCTTATCTGGGTTTCTCTGGGCAACTCAAAAAACCCCTCCCGAGACTCCGTCTCCTCATCTCTGTAAGAGGGGTAATGACAGCACCCGCCCCACAGGATCGAGGAGGTGGCTTCGATAATATATGGGAAACCTGAGGCACAGTAGATACTTGGTAAGTGGTAGCCGTTATTGGGTGTCTAGAGTTGCGGGGCGAGGCGGGAGCCCCAGAGTTGCCGGGTTAGATTCCCCGGCTCTGCGGATGAACACGGAGAAATCGGAGAAGCCAACAGAAGGGGGTAGTGGGAGAGGTGGGGCTAGGCAGACGAGGGCTATGCCTGCCCCACTGTTTGGAGCTCTGGAAACTCCTTGTCATGGAAAAGGAGAGATAGAGACAGAGATGGGGGGACAGAGACAGACAGACAGACAGACAGACAGACAGACAGAGAGAATGAGGACACTCTAGGAGAAAGCAGGTGGAGGGCATGCATATTCCAACCAGTCTGGCTTCTGAGCAGACCAAGCAGTGCGAGACCAGGCTGGGAAGCTGGCAGGAACCCGACCACGCAGGGCCTTCCAACCTTGTGAAAGGCATTAATCTTCATTTTGAGGGCAGTGGAGGGTCGTTTAACTGTTTTAACTGGAGGAACGACAGTATCACACTTGCGCCAAAAGAGGGTGGGTGGGAAGAAGATCAGATTGAAGGTGAAGTGGGCATTTGGGGGGCAGGTGGAACAGTCCAGGCTAGCGATGACAGGGCCCTGGGGAGGGAGGCCGCGCCCACAGAACAGCTACCCGGGGGCAGCTGATTGGACTTCAGGGGTGATGGAGGAGGCAAGGTCAAGAGGAAGTTCAGGTTTCTGCCTGAACACGTGGGTCCACGATAGCATTGTTTATTTACATGGGGAATGTCTCATCATCAGATACGCACTCAACCAGGGGAAGGTATTTGGGATTTTCACGGTCCCCGGATGCTGTGGTTCTCCTCCCGGGAGGATCCTGCCCCCAGGGAACATTTGGCAACATCTGGACACAGTTTTAGTTGTCACAGCTGGAGATGCTACTGGCATCTACTGGGTAGAGGGCAGGGATGCTGCTCAACACCCTGCAATGCACGGGACAGCCTGTCGGCCCCAAAGGCCCCCAGGGCCAAGGCTGCGACCCTACTCTGCTGAAACGCAAAGCTCTGAAAGAAGTGACACATCGGACCTTTCTGGGTGTCGACCGCTTTCGTGGGAATTCACGGAGCAAAGTCCTCCCTAATTTGACAACCCCATGTGACAGAAAAGCTTTGCCAACTTTGTGCATGGAGAGAAAGAGTGTTAGAAGATTGAGCTGGAGCTCCACGGGGGAGCCTTTTGTCAGTCAGGGAACCAAGAAAGAACTTGTTTCTTGCGGGAGAACGGTAATAAGCCCCCATCCCTGGTGTATTAGAAAACACGTTTCCGCTTCAGTTTAGTGTGTTGTTGGCAGGAGACAAGCCTGCATCCAGCCAATGTTGAAGATTCAGGTTAGACGACTTTCCTGCACATTTCTTCCTGTGGTAGAACTTATATAACATATATTTTCTAACACACACATACACACAGTACAACTTCTATAACTCCTGTATATTCTTTGCCTTTCTTTGTGCTACTTCCTATTTGCCATCTTGATTTGTGGTTACTTATAAATTTTCTCCAACGGAATTGTGGATTCCTTGGGAGAAGATCCCAGTTCTGGTTCATCTTAGTGCTTTCCAACATCTGTCATGCTAGAGCTGTCCTTGGCTCTGAGCATAACCAGCAGAGAACATCAAACTGCCACCTAGTGCCAGCTACCGTGCTAGGCTCTGGGGGCAGAATCACGAAGGCGGTGTGATGGTCCTCTCCTTCAGGGAGCCCATGTCTACTGGTGGGACCAGACAAAGAATGAGGCGATTATGATGCAGGGTCATTATAGAACTCGGAAGGTGACCCTGACCATGTACCATGCTGCAATGGGCATTATTTTCTGTCACTTCTACCACAGAGCTACCGTCCACCAGGAACCCCTTAAACCCCCTGACAACCCCAAACGCAGCCCAGAGACCACCACGGCTATATGATCTTCCCACTTTGTGAAATCCAGGAACCCCCAGGGACTTCCAGGCTTGCAGATCACAAGACGTGGCTAATTTTCAAGTTATTAAATAAAACTACTGATTGCATAAATTCCAATTTAGGCAGGCATACCTTCGATCAAAACTGAGCCCCGTAAGAAATTTGCTCAGCAGAGTTTAAACACACACACACACACACACACACACACACACACACACACACACAGGAATTTAGAAGGGAAAATGCCACCATCTCGTGATAGAAGGTATCCCATTACCAGCGATGATGGTTTTGAATTTAGCTGTCAGAAAGATCTCCGAGAAAAATATGTCGGCTTATTCAGTGCAAGAAGGGTTTAATTGGCTCCCGTCAGATTTTATGGAAGTGCTGCTTGCCACCGAACCCCACGTGCATCCTGCAGCTTGTGAATTTACCATAACAGCTGACGGCTGAGTCTTTGGAGTCTGTGGAGACGCGGAAAGGGGTCAAGAACAGGTCTCTTCCTATAAGTTGAGTGAACGCGTGTCTAACCAGCGTTTTTCTTCAAGCCCCGCCCCCCTCAAGCAGTGGAAACAGATGGAGGTCAGAGGAACAAAGATGGTACATGACCCATGGTCTCAGCTCTTCCTTCATGTTACTTCCTGTAAATATGCTCATATATTTCTCAGACTTCCCAGAAGGGGGGTTTCCGTGGGATTGTCTTTCTTCACTTTGGTATCTCCAACACCTGAAATCACGCTTGACGCATCCCTGGAGCTCGGTAAACACAGGGCGGAGCAAAAGTAGGTTTACAGCTGTGAGTAGTGGAGGGGTTTATTCTTGTATTATTATTCATTACTTAACGTACTATTTTCCATAGGAACAACCGTACACCTACTTTTTGCTCCATCCTGGATTAGTTGAATGAATGAATGTTCCCACCGGGGGCCTCGATATTCTTCCCCTGACCCCCACAGCCCTCTCATGGATGCTGTGCTAGTTTTTAAACTCACTGCTATGGATAAGTACTCTTGAGATTCCTAAAAAGTTGTGTAGAGTAGGGGATGTCTCTATTTTATAGGTTACTCTCTGTCTGTGTATTGCTTGGGGCCCCCCGTGTCTGGATTTTGGTGAAATCATTTGTGCCAGTCACTGCTAATGAGTCAATCCGATACTCGTCCTCCATACTTTCATTTCTCCCCTTTGTCACTGCTTCCCACAGTCATGTCGGATACACACTTTCCCAGCCATTCTTACAGTTTAGCAAAGGCAGGTGACAGACACTATTCTGGCATTTGAGACATAGTAGAAAACATGCTGCAAAGGTTTCTCAAAAGCCTTTGTTTGCTTCATAAAAGGAACAAATATAGCTTTTACTTTTCACTTTTTCCTCTTTCTGCTGGAATGAGATTGTGATGGCTGGAGACGGGGCAGCCATTCCGTGGTCATGAGGGAAAAGGACCTGCCAATCCTGGTTTTAGCAAGCTCCTGAACCAATGCCAATGTCCATCTCCAGACTTCTTATATGAGAAAAAGAAGTTCATTTTGTTTATGTCACTGCTTTTCAGTTTTTCTCTTGCAGCCAAAAATGATCCTAACTGATACATGGGGTGTTCCTTTTTTCTTACTGCCTTCTGATTCTCTATGGGATTCAAACATGAGTAATGGAACTGGACTGAGAATTCAATCCAGAGGACTCAAATCATGCTCAGGGGAAGCCCCTTTTCAACAACTAAGGTTTTTAACTGAGTCAAGCATTTCTGCTATCAGGATGAACCCTCTCCTGCAAGGTATTCCTTCCTGCAAATGTACTCTCTCTCCTACTAGTTCTAGAAAGAATCCCTAGACCCGTGCCTTTCCTTCAACCTTTAAACTGGGAGGTGGTCTCTGTGATGATGGACCCCACTCTTATGTGACTTTACAGTTCATGCCAGGTTCTGGCAGACTTCATATCTGGGCACGACCATGTCTTCGAAATGGGAACGGTGGCACTGACATCCAATCGGAGAGGAAAGGGGAGCACAAGTAATAATAATAACCACTATCAGTCCTTATTGTGGGTTAACAGTGAGCCAAGGATCACACTCAGTATTTCCCATGTATGATCTTATTCCATCCTTCCACAACATCTAAGTAGTAGATCCTAGTACTGTTCAGCCGATTTCACAGAACCACCATTACACAGTGCTGAAGAGGGTCTTTGAACCCAGCTTTGTCTGAGTTCAAAGTCAGAGCTCCTACTCCGTCACTAACCTCACATCACATCAACTGGACTCTGATGAGTTTCTTCTTCCGCCCCCTCCCCCACCGTCACTTGCCCAGGAGGACCAGCGGCCCCTTTGCAGACGAAGAGCTTGCTTCCTTCTGACCAGTGTCAAGAAAGTGCCCATCGCTCTTCCTGTCTCAGGAGGTAATGAACACGAGCCTGTCTGCGTCCTGATGTATCGTGATGGAGAGCCCTGACCATCGAACGGGCCTGCAGTTAGACACAGCACGATCTGCCCAGGCAAGCATTACCAGTGCAGAGCATGATTTGAGCCCTCTGGATTTAATTCTCGGGGCTAGAGAAAAAGACAAAACCTCAGACTGACTCCTGCCGTTGTGTCCTGCTGCAACAACGGAGCCAGAAAAGCTCCCGGGACAGAGAAAAGGGTTCGCAGCTATTGTCTTGGCCTGAGTCATGAGGGAAACAGAAGTGAAGATGCATCTGGCTGGCATTCTTCGGAAGTGGATTTCATGTGGTTGTTAGATTTTTTTTTTTTTTTTTTTAGGGTGATCAGTGATTAAGTGCAGGGGGCGTGGTCTCAGGGATGAGAAGCCAGAGAAACTACCCAGCACCGCTCACCGCTTCAGGCCACAGTTTCTCCTATCTGGAAAAGGAGAAACATCATTTCACGTTTGCTGTGCTAACACATTGTACTGGGACTCAAAGTTTCTTTTTGGGGAAGTCTTTCTAAAACCACAGAGGGTTCTTTTCTGATGCTAGGCAGCCTGCCTGGGTGTGCAATGGGCTGGCCTTCTGAGACCTCTGGGCATTGCCGTTTCTACTGCAGGGCTGGGGGCCAGACAGGCTCAGTCCAAGGCCTTCTTCATACCTAAAATTCTGCCTGATTCCTTCCCATCTCCCCCAGCCTGCCAACTCCCCTCTTGGCAGAGAACCAAGCTCTGGGGGCTCTTGAAGCCTCGGTCTACCCAGGTGCAAAAGGGGGTTAATAGTACACCTGTCAGAGGGTGGATGAGAAGCTCAAATAAAACATCATATTTGCCCTGTGCCAGGCCCTGCTCTCAGAGCTCTGCCCATACTAACCCACTGGGTCCCACCACGCCCTGTGACAGGGGAGGATTGTCAGCTGTATTTCATCTGTTCTAAGACGCGCACTTTCTCTCCACATGTCAACATCTCCAAACCTGGGGCGTGTTTTTAGCTTTTTTTTTTTTAGTGGCACAAAGTAGTTGCGATGTACCCTGCGATGGAAGATGGTGTCGGATTAGATAAACGGTGACGCGCCAATTTCACAGAAGAGGAAACTGAGGCACCGGGAGGAGCTGAGTTCTTCAAGGCCGCACAGTCCGGTTAAAAGGCGGAGCTGGGGTTGGGACCCAGGCGGAGTGCTGAGGGGTCTGCTCTTTCAACCACTGCGCCGGAGAACGAACAGAGCACGCGGCAGGGTTCCTGGCTGATTTAGGGCCTGCCCCGAATCAGAGAAGCCCCTTTTCCGTCTGGATTTCCAATGACAGTGAGGTAGAAACCTCAGGCACCAGAGACGCGAGAGACAGAGCTTGTATAAAGGGTTCTGCACTTCTGTTCAGTTTTTGCAAAACCTCATGTCTGCAATTCCATTTTAGAATACGGATAGGATGTTCTTAGTGTCCCCCACTCTCTTTTTTTTCACCTTTCCAAGGAAGAAAATGTGGGTTCATGGTATCTACACATGCCCGGTGCCCCCGCTCCCTGTGCTGACCGGTCAGACTCCTTTTTTGCCTCCTTGGGAAACAGAGGGAGAGGGGACTGTGTAACAGGTTAGGGAGCCACAGCCTCACAGAAGGTTTCATCAGGAGAAGACATTCCAGCAGAACATTTGCATAAATTATTCATATTCCTGCCATTGGAAAAAGCTACATAAAAATGTTATCCCAGGCAGGGTGCCGCTGTAACATTAGTTATGATATCTCAACTTCCATCTCTGGAAGAAGAAAGTAACTAGCTTCAGAGGGATTTGGGTCCTGTTCAGGGGCTTTTCCCAAGTGTCACGTATCGTGCTAACGCATGGTGGACTTCTAGTAAGTGACATGATCACGCAGCCCGGTGTGGCCTCAGTCTCCTCCCCGGAGAAGCCGGATCTTTCCCCAGAACAGTTCTCATTGCACAGCTACCTGGCTGCCTGGCATTTGTTATTCTCTTTTTGTATGTCACTCCCCCCAAAGAAACATAAAGAACATTTGAAGCCAGCGATTGTGCCTCACCCCTTCTTTTTGTATCCCTGGCGGCATGTGCTATCTACCACCGGCATGATTAGCATGAGAGGTAGGGAGGGCTCCAGTTCTGGAGCTGGACAGAGTGGAGTTCAGATCCCCACACTGTGCTTTGCTGGCAGGGTGTCCTTGGGTAAGGGACCTGTCCTCCTTGAGCCTCGGTGTTGCCGTCTGTCTGGTGAGGAGGTGACAGCTGACACGGTGAAGTACTGTGGATGGTCCTGCAATATCACAGGTGAAGACTTTGGCTCAGCACCTGGTACGTGGCGAATACTCAACACACGCCAACATCATCACTGTCCCCATCAGCACTGCAGCTGTGGTTGGTTTGATTCCCACCAGACATCATTCCTGATCTCCACGTACTTTCCTGTGGCCTGTCAGTTTCTAGTTAGCCTGGTTTCGGTTAATCTGTGCTTCACAGTAGCTCGAAAAGTTGAAATTTCTAAAGCCACGGTCCTTCAGACATGCACCAGGGCCCCCAGGAGGACCTTCAATATTTCCCTAGAAAGTGGTGCAGGGCAGTGGGATTTCAATGAGCCTTTAGTGTCTGAGGTCTTAGTTTATCCGACAGTTCCCCAGATCCTTCTCCCCTTCTCCTGACGTCCCTGAGTCCCACCTACCCTCATCCCAAGAAACGGATATCATTCCAACCTCTGTGTCTTCCTCTACTTTCTTCTTCTCAAGATGGAAAACTCTATCGCGTTACTTGAATACATGGCTTCTTCCGTCCTCAGACTCTCTCTCTCTCACACACACACACACACACACACACACACACACATACACACAC
This sequence comes from Tonatia bakeri, assembly GCA_004024845.1. Taxonomy (NCBI): domain Eukaryota; kingdom Metazoa; phylum Chordata; class Mammalia; order Chiroptera; family Phyllostomidae; genus Tonatia; species Tonatia bakeri. The sequence goes on from PVIA01003411.1 coordinate 167,349, forward strand.
GAGACTGAGTCAGCTGTCCTTCCCTGAGTTCCCACAACACCCAACGATATGTCCCCAGCACACCATTCACCAACCTGCATTTAATTATTTGCTCATTACCTCTTTTACTCTCCATCCCAGACATACACACGATAGATTATGAAATCCTGAAAGGCAAGGACACACTTGGTACAAGAACACATGGCGAGGGTTCAATCAATGTTTGCTAAATGAATGAAAACACAGCTTAACTAACATCTAGCAGGGGCGTCCAAGCAGCGGCCCATGGGCTGCATGCGGCTCAGGATAGCTATGAATGGGACCCAACATTGTAAATTTACTTAAAACATTATGAGATTTTGGGGTGGTTACATGTCACAGCGCACTTAATGTGTGGCCCAAGACAACTCTTCTTCCCATGTGGCCCAGAGACGCCAAAAGGTTGGACACACCTGCGTGCTTATGACGTGTCAGGAGCTGTTCCAGAAGCTTTGAGAGCATCACTGCGTGCTCACAGCAATCCCTCGGGGAGGCACTAGGCTACCCCATTTTAGGGAGGGCATCTGTGAAGCAGAGGAGTGCTGCCGCCCACCCAAGGCCCCCTGGGCAGGCTGCTGAGAAACAGGTGCAGGACTGAGACCCGGGTTCTCTGAGCCCACTGCCCCTGCTCCCACACTCACTGCTGCTTCTGAGGTGGCCGCCCTGCACCTCATCCTCTCCCTCACTCCCCTCCCGCCACCGCTGTGCAGAGAAAGGTCAGTCCCAGAGGGGGCTGCTCAGGGTGGAATTCCTTCTGTGTGGCATTTGGAGACGAAAGGAGACACGTGAAGACGGCATCTTGCCGAGTGAGCTCACCAGGAGTGGCGCACAAAGGTGTGTTAACCCTTAGAGACCGGAAGCTCAGGAACACTCTGGACTCCACGCGAGCCTGGCTGAATTTTAGGTTCTCGTTGGTGCCCCAACTTCTGCCCGGGTGCCCCTTCCTGAACCTCTGTGGGCCTGTGTGGCCTTGGGGCCTCTTCTCCACTGTTCACCTACCTTGGTGGTGACGTCAGGGTTTGCGGGTGCAACACCAGACACACTTGACAAAGACAAAACTGGCCTACCCAGTTACGATCATTGGGAAACAATGACGCTTGGCCCTGGTCGGTGTTGGAGCGTCATCTCGTACACGGATATGGTGGGGGTTCAATTCCCAGTCGGGGCGCATACATAGCTTGTGGGTTCAGTCCCTGGTTGGGGCACAAATGGGAGGCAACCAATCGATGTTTCTCTTTCTCCCCTCCTCCCTCCCCCTTCTTCCCTCTCTCCCTCTTTTCCTCTTTCTCTAAAATCAATAAACATTTTTTCAAGTGCTAAAAATAGAAACACTTGACTCCAGTCCTTAAATCCACAACAGTATTTCACGTCACTTTCACACATTATCAAGTGTTGGTATAGCGCTAAACAATCTCTGTATCTTCCCTCACTCAGTCCTCACACTGTTGCTGTACCCCACAAACACGGACATAAAGGCTCACGGATGCTCAGCAACACGTCTAGTGTCAATCACTGCTGAGTGGGAACGTCAGGCTTCAGTACTCGAAGGCTGGCACGCTGCACTCCCTCCGTAAGAGGCAGGATGTGCTGGTATGTCAAGCCCAGTGGATCTCTGAAAATAGTTTCCGCAACAGCAAACCTGCAATTCATCTTAATTTCTTTCTGACGTTCTGTGGTGTCACTGGCGGTTGACCCCATCATTTTGGAATTGCTGGCTAAGAGGATGGTCTGGCTCACCATTCTGGCTGTCGTTTCCATTCTGTATGGGAAACCGGCCATTGGCGGCAACAGGCACGCGTCTCGACACTTTAGTTACCCCACAGCTCTTCTCTCTTGCCCTGTCCCCGGTGGGTCTGGAGGCTCCTGCCTATCTCACTGGGTCCTGAAGACAGGTTTGGTTTGGGCAGAGGGGCAGAGACTTACCTGTGATGGAAGTTCTGCGGTGTAAAAGGGACAGAGGGCCCCTGAGTTGGGGGAATTCTGTGTCTTCTTGGTGGCTAGTGCTTTGGTCATCTTGAAATCCTTCAGGCTTAGCCTGTGCCCACAAGGGAAGAGTTTTTCCAGAATCTTCTACCTCGGTAGCCACTGGTGTGAGAAGCTCCAGCAATTTTACCCTGACTCCCGAGTGCCAAGTAGAGACCTCAAAGAGGTTTTTGACCCAGGAGCGATGGAAAACAAGACATCTAAGTTTCCCACCAACGGGGTGAGGAAGACAGACGGACTGGATAAGGAAAGCCTGAAATTATTCACTTTTTAGAAAGTTTCAGACTTTCATGAGCTGTCCCTCTCTTTGAAAAGAAGTATCTTTCTCTCTTATAAACAAAAATAAAATATGAACTAAAAAAATAAAACTCCACTGATAAAGTCCGAGGGGGGCCCAATAGAGGGGCCCCCAGAGCCCCGTTTTAAGGCGGCTCCA